>QLTV01001828.1:47758-58368 GCA_003457575.1 Thermophis baileyi
TATCTTTTCCTTATTGTCATTTATTTTATAGCCTTTTTTTGCTTATTATCAGGGGATGTCTTATTTTGGGGGAAACAGGGTACTTGGGGAGCAACTACATAAATATCATTGCTTTTTAACGTGTTGTTTGTTTTATTTAGGCCACCCGATTTCATATTTCACGTCATTTGGCACGCAGGAAGGGAGTGAGCGCCGCGGCATAAAATGATCGCTACAAATCTCCGTCGAAATTTAAACCTGGCTAGAGATCCCCCCCCCCAAGAATGCATTGAGAAAATACAATTCCACTCACCTTGCTGCTCCGTTTGCACCTTGGAGAGAGAAAAAATATGTGAGAGAATCACATTCTTAAAGATCCATCTCATCCTGGGCACCCCCCCCTTTTTTTTTGAACTATTACCATCTGGCAGACGGTACAGGATAATAAAAACAAGGACAAATAGGCTGAAAAACAGCTTCTATCCCAGAGCAGTAACTATATTGAATTCTACTGTATGGTGCAATATTAATGCAATATCAGGGGTTTTTAATTCAATTGTATAGCATGTGAAGGATGTGTGCTTTTGTTTTATTTTTTATGTATAATGTACACTGAAGATGGCATTTAATTTCGTTGTACGAGGTGCAATGACAATAAAGTAAACTAAACTAAACTATTAGGAACTGTAAGGAAGTTCTTTCTTATATTTAAACAGAATCTATCCAGCTACAACTTATTCGTTCTGGTCCTAGTTTCTTTGACCATGGAAAATAGTTTTGGGTCATCTTCCCCAGTCTTCTTTTCTGCACACTTATCTTCCCAATTCCTTCAGCCTACCCTTGAAGGACATGTGTTCAAGTCCTGAATCAATGTTACTTAAACTTATTTCTCCCTCCAGCTACCACCAGCCTTTCTCTCTGATGACCTCTTTCTTGTCTCAGTTCCCTGCCTCCAACCTTCTGCTGAAGTTCCTGTCTTTCCCATTCTCCACCCTTCCTCTTGTATCCTTCCTTGTGGACTCTTTGCTTCTTTGCTTTCATTATGTCTCAATCCCATTTTTTGTCCTAACCACACTGAAAACTTCTCTTTTCTTTACAGAATCTGGAATGAAACCAATGAGTTCCCAGAACTGTTATGCATTCTGTAGCACCACAACGGTTTAGCCTATCAGTGGCATGAGGCCTCATCGCTGCACCCTAGTAATTTATCCAACCCTAAATGACAAAGCAGAATTTTGTTTTACTACAATAAGCTTCCAACACTTAGCTCACAACAGTATTGCATATCATCATGGTTGTTTGATTTGATGACTTCCCAAAGTTACTAATAGCAACTGTCAGAATCTACTGCCAAGAGAGAAGATAACATCACTGTTTTCTCGCCTCTACTATTTTTGAACAGGTAAAATGTGGGGAAGGGGGAAAAAGATTATGTTCTCACCTTCGTAGCGCAGGCTAAGGATGAGTGGCATAGCAGGTCCCTCGCTGATCAATTCAACGATGAGAGACTGAGCATCACTTAGCAATCCCCGTTCTGGGACATCATCCATGTCAGAATCGTAAATGATAGGGGAGAAAGTGCTACTCCCACTGCGGATCATCAGCCTGGGAAAGGGAAAGGATTTGAGTAAGCAGATATCCCCAACTCAGGGTACATGACATACTCTGCGTAAACAAATTTTGAGTAAACCTTGAGAAAGGTATGAGTGGACCGTAACGGATTTAGATAAGAGATTACACAATGTAAGATTCTGGTATTATACCCTCTAACAATAAAATAGTATTCCTGGAATCCTGGCGGTGTCATAGTTGTGAAAGGCTGGCATCAAACTTGAAAACCTGTCCAAGTTTCTCACTTCAGCCAAATGAAGGCAAAGCTGTTGTAATCTCTTGTCCAAGTTTCTCCTTAGCAGTTCACCAGTTCACTCTCCAAGGACAGTTCTAAATTCCTTTGAACTTCTCTACTTCAAGTGTTTCATGAGAGTCCATCATATTTTTGTGTATCTTCCCTCTTCTCTTCTCCCTTCTCCGCTCCCACCTCCACGGCATGCTTGATTGCCTGTCGATTTTCCATCTTCTCACCCCCTCATCCCCATTTTCTCACTTGTCATTATCCTCATCCAGTGCCACTCTTTCAAAGTGTAGATGGAGTCTCTGGCCTTCAGGTGCTTCCACCAACCAACGGCAGGTCAGGTTCCGACCACATGGTCCTCCTGGGGCCTCCGGAGCCACAATGCGTCCACGAGTGGCGTTGTGAACTGTTCCTCCACAAGAAGCTAAGGGGAGGAAGGGCAGATGTTCTTTACAAGTCCCGTTTTCCCCTAGAATTCTTCGAATCCAGAATCCTGCTTAACATTTCATACATCCTTAGAAAGGTCCTCCAGATCTCATTTTGGCAGGAGAAACTAAGTTTTACCGAAGATAATATCCTGAATCCCTGGCTAAGCCAACCCCTGACACTTCCCAGCTTCCTTAGTTCAACATTGCCTTTTGGAGTTCAAAGACACTTTACAAAAAAATTCACCAATATCATTAAGGTTCTCATTCTCTGCAAATACATTTTGGGTTATTACGTTTATCATCCCTAGCCAAGATACATTTTCATGTGATTGGCAAAGAATATAAAAGTCACAGTTTTACCTTATCATGGATGTTTTGGATTGACTAGGATTTTCTAGCTATTCTGGAAAATTTAAATTTAAACCCCAATGATCCTGGATCTATAGTTTGGACTTTCTTTGGAGCATTTGCAATTGTTCAAGGAGTCCAAACTTATAGGAAAAATTGAGCATTATTGAAAGACCTATTTTGCCCAGCATTATTCTTCAAACTGAGGCCAGTTACATACTTTTAGAAAATCACTGGAAGGATATTACTGTGTAAAGCCTTGGGTGTTTGCCTGGAATGTCTGGCAATCAAAGGGATAATACCTCTAAATATAAAGCTTCCATGCTAATGACAAAATAGCTATGGAGGCTTTCTCCACTGTTAATTTGTCTAATTTTATGTCTTTCTAAAGCTATTGAGTTACTATCATCCTTGCACCTTGTGACAATAAATTATGCATTCTGCAAAGAAACATTTTCATTCTGAACACATTGGCAATCCGTTCATTGTGTAACTGCCTGGTTTTAACATTTAGAGGAAAAAGTGTTATTTGCCTTGTTCTTGCATCATTCATAACCGTATAAATCTTTACACTTTAACTCCACAGAATGGAGGAACCAAAATTAATCTGTCAGTATTATAAGTGGCAAAAGAAAAGAAAACGATTCTCTTTTCTTCAACAGCAAACTCTTAAATTGGTCCCCTGCTCGGCCAAAAGATTCTTAGCCTCCAAATAATCATTCAGTATTTGAGACAAACAGCCAGATGGATAAATGTCTATGGAGATTCTCAGTCATCCAGGTCATGGTTGTCCCAAAGGTGCTTTTTCAAGAGGCAACTGGACTTTCTGGTTTTTCTTTGAAGACGTTTCGCTTCTCATCCAAGAAGCTGTTGGATGAGAAGCGAAACGTCTTCAAAGAAAAACCAGAAAGTCCAGCTCCCTCTTGAAAAAGCACCTTTGGGACAGCCAGATGGATATTTTTTTTTCCAAATTTTTTATTTGTTTTTTTATATAACACATAAAAATTCAATTTCAATTAAACAGTGTGTTGTCTGGGTACAATTATTTTCAGGAAATCATAATCAAAATGTTTACAATAATATTCATTACATTGATATTAATTCAATAATAATAATAATATTTACTTATCTACTTTAACAAAGCCAGATGGATATTTTTGATTAATGGAAAGCTCATCCTTTAAAATATATATATAATTCCGTGGGACTTCTGGTTGACGTCACAGCGAGACGATGTTGGACTAGCGGGGCTCCGCGAAATCCAGCCAATTCTTATCCGCCAGGAGGTCCCTCAGGGCCAAAGTCACCCTGGAGGGGTGACGAAGAAAGGAAGGACCCTTCGTTGATTATGAGTAGATGGCAGTCCCCTCGCTGGATCCGAAGGAACTTTTCTGACCGGCGGAAGAGAAGATGGCCATTATGGCCAGACCGAGGCTGTGGCAACAGGGACGAAGAAGCAGGAAGTAAAGATTTGGTAGCAGTGTATTTGATCTGGTGAGACTTTTTATTTCTAATTTCTACAGGGGTATTAAATTCCCCAAGAAGTACTTTTGAAAAGTGGGACTCTACAGAGTAGGAGGAAGGGAATATTCTCCCACCTCCGAAAGAATAAGATTGGGAGCCATTGACAGATCCAAAAAAAAAAGGAGACTGAGAAGGAAATTTTAAAAACAAAGGGAAAGACTGGATGGGTTATCTTCCAAATGTTAAAATCTGCTTTGGAACTTTTTCCTTCTTGCTTTGTTGTCTTTTGCAACTTTAAATAACGAATCTTGGAAGAATAAGGAATAAATCTTTGGACTCTTTTGGATTCTTTAAAGTTGGCTGTAAAAACGAAAGAAAGAGTCAGGGTGACACCTACTGGCTGGAAAGGAAAGAAAGAACTGCGTGGAAAGAACTAAAGAAAGCAAAATATTTTGAAGGTTATAGATAAGAGAGGACAGAGATACAGAGGCTGTTCCAGATGAGAAGAGGCAAAATAACAGCTGTTGAAAATTTGTTTTTGTGTGGAGTTTGAAGATAAAGAACCCTTGGAAGCTTTGTGGATTATAGTCTTGAGAGCCTGAAACAGTGGAATAGCTTGGCTTTGTTTTAAAACCAAGTGATGTGGCCTTCTGATTTACTAGACATCTGGACTATTGGACTATTGAACTTTTGGGGGACTTGGTGGGCCTTCTGGATTACAAATATTAACTGACAAAAGATAAAGAAACAATTATATAAGCCTATAGCCACAAAATGGATTGACTTTGTGCACTGACTCTGAGGATTACAAATTCAAATAACTTTAAGAAACTATTGGTGATTGAGAGAAATAGGCTCTGGTTTGTTTTCCTAGCTTATTGGGTATGTGGGATACAGTGGTGATTGTGGATGGTTTTGGACTATTATGTTCTCTCTGTTGTTTCCTGTTTTCTCTCCTCTTTAAATAATTTAATTAGATTGCTTCTTTTAATATTAGATGCTGAAATGACAAGTATTTCAAATTTAACCAGAATAGGGAAGAAAGCATCATCAACACCATCATTGGCTTCCTCTAGCCCTTCAAGTCAAAGATCTATAGATACCATGCTACAACAAGAGAAAACGAATACCTCTCAACTACAAATGATGCTTCAATCCATACAGGAAGCTATGACAAAAAATCACAGTGAGATGAAAAAATGAGATGGGAGAGATGAAAAATGAGTTGGGAGAGATGAAAAATGAGTTGGGAGAGATGAAAGATGAGTTGGGAGAGATGAAAAGTGGTATGGGAGAGATGAAAAATGAGTTGGGAGAGATGAAAAGTGGAATGGGAGAGATGAAGGAAAAATGCATAATTTGGATGAAAGAATAGGGAACTTTCAGCAAATGATAACAAAGAATGAACAAAGGATTCAGAAAATAGAGGAGAAATCAGAACAAGAAGGAAACACAGGTAGATGAAATAAATCAAAGACTGATACGAGAAAACAAAGAGCTTACAGATTCAGTAATAATGCTCAAAATGGAGAAGGCAGCTTATTACTTACGATTCCAAAATATTGAAGAAAAGGAGAAGACCTTCTAGATATGATGATAGAGCTATTAGCAGAGGCTTTAAATTTAAATAAACAGGAGATGGATAATGAGGTGGATGAAATATTCAGAATACATACGAGCTACGCGAAAAGACATAAACTTCCAAGAGAGGTGCATGTGAGATTTGTCAAAAAATCAACAAGAGAAGAAATACTTAAAAAGGCAAGAGATGAACCATTGCAATACAAAGGAAAATAAATTGTAGTTCTGAAACAGGTTCCCAGAAGAGTAACAGATGTAAGGAAACAATACCAATTCTTGACTGGGAAATTAATTAAGTGCAACATAAACTTTAGATGACTGGTACCTGAGGGGATATTAGTGAATTGGAATGAAAAAAGATACAGATTAGATACATTAGACACGGCGTTAGAATTTTATGACTACCATTTTAGCGCAAACGAGGGACAGGAAACAAGAGAAGAAATAGAATACAAGATACAAGAGGAACCAATAAGAGAAGAAACAAACATACAACAAGAAGAAAGCAAAGCTGAGAAAATAGAGCGAGCAGAACAAGAAGGAGCGAGAGCAAAAGACCAGAGAGAAATAAGAAGAACTAGAAGAGCAAGACCTATATATAAGTGATGGAGATGGAAGCTGAAATTAAACTGTTCTCAATTAACATAAATGGATTGAATTCTCCTATGAAAAGGGGGAAAAAATTTACATGTCTACAAAAATTAAAATTAGATATATTCTGTCTCCAAGAAGTTCACATTAAAACCCAACATAGTAAACTATTGGAATTCCCCAAGATTGGGAAAGTATATTTTTCATTAGCAAAACAAAAGAAAAGAGGGGTGGTTTTATATATTAAGGAAACAATAAATGCCAAACAAATCTATATAGATGAAGAAGGGAGAATTTTGATGGTGGAGTTAGTAATAAATAAATAAAAAAGATACTTCTGATAGCAATCTATGCACCAAATAACAAACAAGAAGAATTTTATTAAAAAATTGCACAAGATAATTGAAATGGACTATGAAAATATATGTATGATAGGAGACTTTAATGCAATTGTAGACACAAAATTGGACCATAAAAGTAGTAAAATAGGTAAAAAGGTAAGGAGGACTCTTCCTGGGACTTTTTTCAAAATGGCAGAAGAAATAGGTATACAGGATACATGGAGAGAAACAAACCCAGAGAAAAATCAGTATACATTTTATTCAAATAGACACCAATCATAGTCCAGAATTGATATGATATGGATGTCCCCGGAATTGAGCACAAATGTGCAAGAGATAGAGATAGAAACGAACTTATTGACGACTGAGGTTGACTCAGCCTTCCATCCTTCCGTGGTGGGTAAAATGAGGACCCAGATTGTTGGAGACAATATGCTGACTCTGTAAACCGCTTCGAGAGGGCTGTAAAAGCACTATGAAGCGGTATATAAGTCTAAGTGCTATTGCTATTATGGGCTGACCATAATCCAATAAAAGTGAGTTGGAAGGGACAAAAGAAAAAGGTGAGATGGATGCTGAATCAGTCGATATTAAAAGATAAAGAATGTATTAAAACAATAGAAAAAGAAATGGAATTCTTCTTCAAAGTGAATAGAAAAGAAGAGACCTCACTACAAAATGTATGGGACACAGCTAAAGCATATGTTAGGGCAGCGGTTCTCAACCTGTGGGTCGCGACCCCTTTGGGGGTCGAACGACCCTTTCACAGGGGTCACCTAAGACCATCGGAAAACACATATTTCCGATGGTCTTAGGAACCGAGACACTGCTCCTGTATCCGTCCACATACGAGTACCCGGGGATGGTGCAATGCACGGGTGGCCCTCGAATGCGCAGGCGCCGACGGAAGGGCCGTGCACGCTAGCCCGCCATCTTGGTGCCACGCCCTTTTTGTCACATCGCTTCTCGCCTGGCAACGCACACGCGCAGGGAAGGGGTCAAGGCGGCGGGGCGGGGGTCAAGTCATTAGGAAGGTTGAGAACCACTGTGTTAGGGGGTTAGCCATAACCTATACAGCGAGAAAAAATAAGAAGAAACAATGCCAACAGATACTAGAACAAGAGCATAAAAGACTTGAAGTTGATCTGAACCGCAGAAAAGAAATTTAAAAACACAAATGGAAATAATAAAACATAAATTAAATCTAATGGAAAAAGAAGGTTTGGCACAACAAATTAAAAGAACAAAACAATTTTTTTAAATGCCAATATGGTTAGCCTATAAGCTGAAAAAGGAGAAAGAGAAGAAATTGATAACTAAATTGCAAGATGAGAAGGGAGACTTACAGTATCAAAACAAGAGTAAAAAGAAAATAATTCAGGAGTTTTACGGAAAACAATATGACCAAGAAAAAGTGTCAGAGGAAATAATATTGCAATATTTGGGAAAAGCAGAATTATCAAAAGTACCTGAAATGGTGAAAACTATGTTAAATGAAAAAATAACAATGATGGAACTGACAGAGGCAATTAAAAGACAAAAGAATGACAAAACACCAGGGCCAGATGGACTGCTGGCAGAACTTCATAAATACCTACAAGATGTATTAAGCACACCAATGTTAGAGGTCTACAACGAAGCATTGTTAGAAGCTAAGATACCAAAGACTTGGAGGGAAGCAAATATGCTAATTCCAAAAGAAGATTTGGATTTAACACAAATAAAGAATTATAGGCCAATATCACTAATAAATGTAGACTACAAAATATTTGCTTCAATAATAGCGGAAAGACTTAAAAGATATTTGAATGAATTTATACATTCAGATCAAAATGGATTCTTACCGAAAAGACAAATTAAAAATAATGTGAGAATCATTTTAGATACATTGGAGTATTATGAAGTGCACTCAGAAAAACAAATGGCGTTGATTTTTTTAGATGCACAAAAAGCATTTGATAACTTAACCTGGTATTTATCTTAGATTCAAAGAACCACTAGAAACTGTCCCCAAGCTAATAAGAAAAATAGAAGAATATGGAGAAGTGGCAGGATTGAAAATAAATAAAGAAAAAACGAAAATACTAGATAAAATTTTACAGATAAACTGAAAAATGAGTTGGTTAAAAAAAATAAACCTTCAGGTGGTTAAGAAAGTAAAATACCTAGGAATCTATTTAACAGCAAGATGTGCAACAATTAAAGAAGATAATTATAGAAAAATAATGCAACAAATTAAGCAAGACTTGGAGAAATGGAAGAACCTGCAATTATTGATGGTAAGAAGAATAGCTACTATAAAAATGAATATATTGCCAAAATTACTTTTTTTGTTTCAAACAATCCCTATAAAATTAGATAATTTTTTTTTTGATGAACTGAACAAATTAATCTTAAAATACATTTGGCAAGGGAAAAGAGCAAGAATAAGATTGAAAATGCTGCAAGAATCTAAAAACAATGGGGGTTTTGGGTTGCCAGATTGGGAGCTTTATTATCAGGCATCTGTACTTACCTGGCTGAAAGAGTGGGTAAATCTGAGACATAGAAGACTATTAATATTGGAGGGACATGATCTTCAATTGGGGTGGCACGCCTTTTTGTGGTATGAGAAGAATCAAATACATAGATACTTCCAAAGACATATAAGAAATGCACTACTTCTAGTGTGGGAAAAAGTTAAAACAAAAAACTATAGGAAAATACCAGTCTGGCTTTCTACGATGGAAGCACTGATACATCCAAATGTTATTAACTTGGAAAGAATTTGTCAGAGTAATGATGATTTAACAGCTGCCAGCTGATGGAAAGCTGATGCAACTGTAAAGCTGATGCAATGTAAGGCTGATGCAATGAAGATGAATCAGCATTGGTATTGCCAGTTTTAGACTACGGTGGGGTCCACAAAGGTTTTTACCCCTTTAAGAGGTGGTTATATAAAGTAGCCAGGAGAGGGCGTTTTCTCTCTCCTCGTGTATTATCATTCTCTCCTTGTGTCCGGTATCTATTGCTGTGTTCTCTGTAGAGAGTTAAGAAGATAGATTGCTTGTAAGGTATTTGCCTACCACATATATGTCTCTATATATCTTGTATATAAACCACTGTTAATGTCTCTGTGTGCTGTGTTTTGCTCCTGGGTTGTCTCCTAATAGTAGTCATGCTGCAAATGCCCTGACAATTGTAACATATAAAGACATTCTAAAATCTAAATGAAGATGGGGAACTCAAAACGACACAGGAATTGCAAAATCAAGGGATAGACCTAGCATGGTGGCCATACTTGCAAATACAATCAAGATATGTGAACGATGCAAAGACACATGGATTCTATAAAGAGCCAACAGCACTTGATCAGATACTTTTAGGGATGGATGAAAAGTTAACACATAACTATATATTTTCTTTATTAAGTATTAAAATGGAAGATGAACATGTGAAAGAAATGATGATAGCGTGGGCAAAAAACTTTGGATATACCATAGAGCTAGATAAATGGCAAAAAAACTGGGACAGAATTACAAATTGACAATGGCAACTACTTATAAAGAAAACCTGTATAAAATGTTTTATAGGTGACATTTGCCACTGGCAAGACTAGCAAAGATGTTTAAAAATATGTCTGCTAAATGTTGGAAATGTGATCAGATACCGGGTTCTTATTATCACATGTGGTGGACATGTCCAAAAGCAAAAAAAAATTGGACGAGAATATGCCATGCTTTCATGGTTAGGTTTGAAGCAGAGATGGGAGAGAAATTTGCTTAATTGTCATTTGAAAGCGAGCTCATTCATTTTCAAACCAAATTGCAAACCAAACTCAGCAAGGCTTGAAAAATTCGGTCTCCTGTGAATTTTGCAGCCTTGTTGGCCATTCAGATAAATATATCATATAAAGAAGCCCACACAGACTGAGATTGATAGCTGAGAGAGCAAGATGGCATCCAAGGCAGACGCTTAGCCACATCGCTTGAGTCCAGGAGTAGAGAAAAGTAGAAAAGGAGTAGAGAAAAGTAGGGGGGGAAATCC
>QLTV01001831.1:1056-14864 GCA_003457575.1 Thermophis baileyi
CCTTCGGGTGCTTTGGAGAATAGCTTGACTCCCTCCTCTCTGTGGCAGCCCCTCAAATATTGGAAGGCTGCTCTCATGTCGCCCCTGGTCCTACTCTTCACTAGACTATCCAGGCCCAGTTCCTGCAACCGCTCTTCGTATGTTTTAGCCTCCAGTCCCCTAATCATCTTTGTTGCTCTTCTCTGCACTCTTTCTAGAGTCTCAACATCCTTTTTACATCGTGGCGACCAAAACTGGATGCAGTATTCTAGGTGTGGTCTAACTAAGGCTTTATAGAGTGGTATTAGTACCTCCCTTGATCTTGATTGTATCCCTCTGTTAATGCAAGTTAGATTGCATTGGCTTTTTTGGCTGCCGCCGCACACTGCTGGCTCCTATTTAATTAGTGGTCCACTAAGACTCCAAGATAAATTTCTCCTTCTTTCTAGGTTGGATCTCTCCTTGATAAGTTTCCATGTGTTGCTTCTTGCCTTGCCCTTAGGTGCTTTGGAGAATACATTCACCCCTTTTTCCAAGCCAAAAAGGGAACCAAAAGGCACATCCCCACCAGCAATCGGCACCCAGATGATCAGAGATCAAGACCAAGATTAACAACAGACCAACAATCAAGAAGTAAACAATACCCCAATCAAAGAACTGCCCAACAAGCTAACAGTAAACAGCCCAGCGAAAGAACCTCCAAGACCATTCCCACCAACACTGACAGGGCATGTAAATGGAGAGCAAACCCCACTCCTTCCAGCCCTGATGATGTTACATAGTTGGGTTATGAAAGGTCTGCAAGAAAACAACCAAGCTCAGAGAGATCCAAGGACCCCAGTCCTCCCTTTCCTCCTCCTCCTCCTCCTCCTCCTCCTCCCCCTCCTCCTCCTCCCCCTCCTGTCCTGCACTCTGCAAACACCACTCCCTCTTAGTGTTGATGATGTTATCTAGTTGGGTCATGAAATGTCTGCAAGAAAACAGAAAGCACCAAGAACGCCACAGTTCAAACCTGAGCTACAAATATTCTCCTTTGTTGGTTCTTCTACTCTAAGGAAATATATTGTGGCCTGTTTGTTTTAATCTTCTGACTGAAGAGAGGATGGTATGTCATCATGAGGAATCCCCCTCCCTTGGCATCTTCCTTAGTGATTTGTAGTTTCAACACAGAAACCCAGAAAAATCAAGGAATGTAGCTAAAGATAGTATCAACTTGTCATATGTAGCATATAGACCAGAGGTGGGGAATGATGGCCCCTTTATGACTTGTGGACTTCAATTCCCAGAATTCTTGAGCCAGCATGGGGAATGATGGCCCTTTTATGAGTTGTGGACTTCAACTCCCAGAATCTTGCCCTCTCCGATCCACGGAAAAATCTCTGTCCACGGAACCAGTCTCTGGTGCTCCAAAGGTTGCAGGGCGCTGCTCTAAAGTACCCTTTTAGCTCTATTTTGATTGATCGATTGATTGAAATGGAGCAAAGAATCAAACAGCAAATGGCATGACTTTGCACAGCCAGGAGGTGGCGCCAAAGACTTTCTTATGATAAAAGATGCCTGGCTGGGTGGGGGGGGGATCTTCCTCTTTTGTGGCTAGCAAGTTTGGGATTTCTAGACCAGGGAAAGAAGATCTGGTGAGGGTTGGGATGCGGCTGAAATTCAGAAAACCAGTCCGGGCAGTTCCTTACACTTACAGCCATTTGTTTAGTGACCATTCAAAGTTACAACGGCATTGAAAAAAGTGACTTTATGACCGCTTTTCCCCCTTCCGCCCGTTCCCCCCCCCCCCCCCCCCCCGTGTTCATAGGAATAAAATTCAGATGCTTGGCAGCTGGCTCATATTTGCGATGATTGCAGTGTCCCGTGGTCACTTTTTGTGACCTTCTGACAAGCAAAGTCAATGGGGAAGCCAGATTCACTTAACAACTGTGTTACCAGCTTAACAACGGCAGTGATTCAATCAACCAATCAATCAGAATAGAGCTGGAAGGGGCTTTGGAGGTCTTCTAGTCCAACCCCTGCTCAAGCGGGAGACCTTATACCATTTCAGAGAAGTGGCTTTCCAGTCTCTTCTTAAAGACCTCCAGGGATGAAGCACCCACAACTTCTGCTGGCAAGCTGTTCCACTGGTAAATTGTCCTCATTGTTAGGAAGCTTCTTTAATTCCAGGTTGCTTCTCTCCTTGATTAATTTCCATCCATTGTTTCTTGTCCTGCTTTTTGGTGCTTTGGAAAATAAATTGACGTCGTCCTCTTTGTGGCAACCTCTCAAATACTGGAAGACTGCTATCATGTCGCCCCCTAATTCTTCTTTTCTTTAGACTAGCCAAACCCAAATCCTGCCACTGTTCTTTGTATGTTTTAATCTCCAGGCCTTTGATCATCTTAGTTGCTCTTCTCTGCACTTTTTCCAGAGTCTCAACATCAGAAGAGTCAATCAATCAATCAATCAATCAGAATAGAGTTGGAAGGGACCTTTGAGGTCTTCTAGTCCAACCCCCTGCTCAAGCAGGAGACCCTATACATTTCAGATAGGTCTTTTTTAAAAAAAACCTCTCCAGGGATGAAATTGGTTGTCCAATCTCTTTTTGAAAACCTCCAGTGCTGGAGCACCCACAATGTCTGGAGGCAAGTTGTTCCACTGGTTAATTGTTCTCACTGTTAGGAAGTCTCTCCTTCATTCCAGGTTGCTTCTCTCCTTCATTAGTTTCCATCCATTGCTGCTTCTCCTGCCTTTTGGCATCTCTCCCCAAACATCAGCCCTGCCTCTCGCTGCTCCCCTGCAGCTCCCTCCATTGCAAAGGGATGTGGAGAGGAGGGGGGGGTCACCCTAGTCCCCAAAAGAGACTCCCCCCTCCCAGGCAGATTCAGGGAGGGCAAAGTCCCATCGTTTACCCCTTCCTCAACGGAGTGGGCACCCCTGGCAAACGCCAGACCTGTTCTGCCGTGAATTATCCATGCCGCACACTTAATGCCAGGCTCCTGGCTTTGATGGGCAGCTTTAATCAAGTTTTTTCACAGTCCCTTTTGCAATGGCTCTCCAGCAGGATGCTGCAAAAAATGGTAATTTGCGAAGATCAAGGAGAGAGCGGGAGGGAGGGAGGACGGGGAAAGGTTTTCGTGTGTCAGAGGTGGTTTTTATTAAGTGATAGACATTTGACATCTTAATCCACCAGGTGGTTTTGCTGGAGAGGGAGAGCGAGGTACCAAGGGCAATCTGGAGGTCCAGATGGATATGTTTCTCCCCTTCTCCCCCCCCGTACACTACAACCGAGTGAGAACCCCTGACGGGGCTTCCCAGGAGACCCCACCTAGGTTAAGAAATTCATTAGCACAATGTAGATGTCAACTTGCAAAGCATTTCTAGTCTGCTCTCGAGTTGCCATGGGCAGAAAGGGGGGAGAATTGACAGAGCAGTTCAGCAGCCACATTCCACACAGACCTCCCTCCAAGGTTGGATCTCAGATTACCAGAGCCGGAGTGTGAGCCGTGCTTTCTACAGCCCGCGAAAGTGCCTCGTTGGAGAATGTGATTTATGACACAGCCTGAGAGGAGGGGGGGGGAAACAGGGTCAGAGTTGAGCCTTAAATTATGTGCAGCAGAGCTGACTTCACACGGGTAGATGCCGACATGTTGCTCCTAATAAATGACTGGATTTCTTTTGAAACTTGGCTCGAGGCTCATGAATTAATTAGGGCATCTGTCGGAACCCTGACAGTAAACTTCTTAAAAGCAAAAAAAAAAAAAAAAAAAAAAAAAAAAAAAAAAAAAAAAAAAAAAAAAAAAAAAAAAAAAAAAAAAAAAAAAAAAAAAAAAGCAGATGTTACCAACTTGCAGCGGTTCTTAGTTATGCAGGAGGAGTTTTATAGAAGAAGAAGAAGAAAAAGAAGAAGAAAAACCCCAAAACAAACAAAGATTGTAAAAGGCCATCATGCTAAAATCCTTGCTGCAATTTTTCAGACATCCCACGTCGGGTTTTCGTGGGGTCAGGATTCGAATACAGTGGAGGCATGGCGATGTCCCAAATGAATTGTAGAGTAATGTTACGCACGCTCCAGATTCGGCTTGTGGTCACTCATTCACACATTCCCAGCCCGGATCGACAGCCACACGCAAATCGCTTTCAACGCAACCCTGAGGCACAACCAGTTCTTTGGAATAGAGGATTTAAAGTAAGAGCTAAACTTTATTAGTTGCAATACACACACACACACACACACACATGACCCCATCCTTCTCAACTAGGCTGGCTGGCACTAACCAGTCTCCCAAGTCTCGACCCATAGATGACTCTGAGTGGGTGGGCTTCAGGAATCCCTTTATCCCCCAAAGCAGGGGTGAAATTCAAAATTTTTCCTTACCGGTTCTGTGGGCGTGGCTTGGTGGGCATGGCAGGGGAAGGATACTGCAAAATCTCCATTCCCTCCCCACTCTGGGGCCAGCCAGAGGTGGTATTTGCCGGTTCTCCCAACTACTCAAAATTTCCGCTACCGGTTCTCCAGAACCTGTCAGAACCTGCTGGATTTCACCCCTGCCCCTAAATCCTTGTGTTGTTCATTCTCAAGACTGACAGCTCCTCTGGCCTTGTGGATTGACAGGTCTGGTAGCTGTTGATGGGATCTGGAGAAGGTTTTCTCACTTCCTTTGATTGGTTCATTGGTATTTTTCTTTCTTTCTTCCTTTGATGGCTTGGTTCCTTCTTACCTACCTTACCGAAGGGATCGAGTAACAGAATACGGGTAGTCCTCAACTCCCAACAGTGTACTTAGTGACTGTTCAAAGTTACAACAGCACTTAAAAAAGTGACCGATGACCATTTTCCACCCTTACGACCTTTGGTAGCATCCCCAGAGTCTGGGCAACTGAATGGAGCTAGCAGAGTGTTTTACTGGCCGGATGCCCTTCCTGTCGCCAGTGCGGAGTTTTGTTCACCAGATATATTCTCAGTGTGTCCAGAAAGAGAAATATCTGTTGCTACCTAGGATCGAACTCACAGCCTCCTGATTGTGAGGCGAGAGTTCCACCTCTAGGCTACTGCAACACTCGTTGGAGCATCCCCATGGTCATGGGCGACCGCATGCACAGTGCTGGAAATAGAAACAAAAAAAAAACTAAAAAAAAAAAAAAAAAAAAATAAATATAAAAAAAAAAAAAAAAAAAAAAAAAGCACCGAGAAGAGATTTGAAAAGCGATGTCAAAGTCCTGATTTGGGCTACTGTTTTTTAAGCGGCAGTTTTATCGTTCTCTTTGTTTTTCTCACTGAGTTGATCAAATAACAAGTTTTGCCCGTCATTCGGCTAGGAGCTAGGATAGCCACCTCAAGTCTGGAGACTTCCTGCAAATGCCCTTCTGGTATTCATAACATGGGTAATTCATCCAACACTTATAAGGCATTGGACATCTGCTGGTCATTAGGACGCACTGGTTGTCTTTCGGACGCTGTGGAAATCCATCAACCCAATAACTGAAAAGAAGAAACAACAGCCATCAGTCCTCCACACAAAAGTAAGAATCTTTTAACAGAATAACAGAGCTGGAAGGGACCTTGGAGGTCTTCTAGTCCAACCCCCTGCTCAAGCAGGAAACCCTATACCATTCCAATCTCTTCTTGAAAACCTCCAGTGATGGAGCACCCGCAACTTCTGGTGGCAAGCTGTTCCACTGGTTAATTGTCCTCACTGTTAGGAAATTTCTCCTTAGTTCCAGGTTGTTTTTTCTCCTTGACTATTTTCCATCCATTGTTTCTTGTCCTGCCTTCAGGGGCTTTGGGGAATAGGTTGACCCCCTCCCCCCTCTTTTGCATCAATAAAGGAGAATATTAGATAAGAGGGTTGAAATGAGGGGTCGTTGGTGCTTCCTGAGCTCAGCAGTTTTTTTGCAGACATTCCATTACCCAACTAGGTAACAGCATCAGTGCTAGAAAAGAATGGAGCTTGCAAGGGGGAGGGGGAGAACTGTGGGGTCCTTGGTGCTCTCTGAGCTTGGTTGTTTTCTTGCAGACATTCCATTACCCAACAAGGTAACATCATCAGTGCTAGAAGGGAGGAGGGGTTTACGGGGGGGGGAAGAGGAGGAAGACGACGGTTGTGGGGTCCTTGGTGCTCTCTGAGCTTGGTTGTTTTCTTTTAGACGTTTCATGACCTAATTAGGTCCTTTCCACAACCCTTTTTCCTTCTAACACTGATGATGTTCCCTAGTTGGGTCATGAAACGTCTGCAAGAAAACCACCAAGCTCAGGGAGCACCATGGACCCCCCCACACACATTGCATCATCTGCCTTCTCCCCCAGATGTGAAGCCATTCCAAGCTGCAGACAAACTTAAATGATACACTTACGTAGGATAGGCTGGAACACTAGGGTTATGCCAAACAAATTTACTGTCCAGGGCATCATACTCATATCCAATCCAGAATTGACCAGATCTGGAGGCAATTGATGTTTCTAGAAACCCCTGGAAAAACGAAACCACAAATTCTCACCTGGAACACTTTTAAAATCAGAGCCTGCACAGATGCCTCTATGGAAGAATATGTAGAAGCAGAAATACAATCCATAGGACATACTTAGAAAAGAGTGAGGTATATCAGATCCCTGAAGCAATGCAGCAATTAGGAGGAACCAAGGAGGAGCTTGGGTATACCGGTAATCTGTCCCCCCCACCTCAATAATTTTATCAAGGATTATATCAAACAAGTAAGAAAAATACAAGCCCTAAGACAGAAATACATAATAAAATACACATACATATAGAACATTTTAAAAAAGTGCAGGAACAAAGCTCAAAATAATTACCAGTTAATAGTTAAACATAATTACAAATTAATCCATTGCTCCCCAAAATAACAATCATTGCCCAACAAATTAATTTTGTATTCTTTCTTCTTTCGGCCAGCGATATTGAAGTCCCACAAATAAAGTTCCAATAACTGAGCTCTCGTAATCTTTTTGTCTTTTCTCTCAAAAGTCTTGTCAACTTTATCAAAATCCTTTCGTAGTTCCAGAAAATTAGCTCCAGTAAATCTCTTATAGTCCAATATAATTTTTTTTAAAAAAAAAAAAATTATCCACATTGCACCTTTTGGTTTATTATTTGTATATCTTTTTTTTTAATTTTTAAGTCATAACACAATTTATTTGTAAATCCAGTATTTCCATTCTTCCTTGTAAGTTGTAGTTTTAAAATCCACCTTAAAAGTCCACGTTGATTTCAGTCAGTGGCACTTTTCCCTCTTCAGTAATACATTTTGGTTCTATTATAGAGCTAAATAGCTCAAGATCTTCTTTGACCCAAGCATTAAACATTTCCTTTAAAGTATTAAAGATGGCATCTGGTGTCCTCTAGTCCAGCGGCTCCCAACCTTTTGGGCACCAGGGACTGGATCCTTTGAGAAAGGTTTTTCCGAGACCCAGAGGGGGCGTGATTTTGCATGCTGCCTATCTCCCACAGATGGGACTTTGCTTGTTTGTGTGGCCCTGTTTCTGGCATGCTTATTATCGGCTCATAATATAAACAAAGAAATATTTCCCCATAAGAGAGGATCCTTTTAATTAACAGAATAACAGAATAGCAGAGTTGGAAGGGACCTTGGAGGTCTTCTAGCCAACCCCCTGCTCAAGCAGGAAACCCTGGACCCGTGATGGCGAAGCTGTGGCACGCGTGCCAGAAGTGGCATGCAGAGCCCTCTCTGTGGGCATGCGTGCCATCACCAGCTGCTCTTCTGGTTTCCGGCGTGTGCATGCATGCTGGACAGTTGATCTTCGCGTGTGCCGGAGCCGCCGGAAACCCGAAGACCAGTGCGCGCACATGCACACTGGCCAGCTGGTCTTCAGGTTTCCAGCACTCCAGCGTGCGCGAAGACCAGCAGGCCAGCGTGCATGCCCGTGCCGGAAACCCGAAGACCAGGTGACTGGTCCGCATGTGCACGCACACATTCCAGTTTGGCCACTCGGTGCCGAAAAGTTTGTCATCACTGCCCTAGACCATTCCAGACAAAAGGTTGTCCAATCTCTTTTTGAAAAACTCCAATGATGGAGCAACCACAACTTTTAAAGGCAAGCTGTTCCACTGGTTGATAGTTCTCACTATTAGGAAATTCCTCCTTAGTTCCAGGTTGCTTCTCTCCTTGATTAGTTTTTGCCAACTTCTGTGAGTTACTGATAACGGAGGAACTAATTGCCTGTTTACTTTGGGGGTTTGAATTCTGGCCAACTTTATACCGGACTTTTGGCTAGACGGACTTTCTTGTTATTTAAGGACTTTAAAATCTAGCTACTAAGAATTTTTTATTAGTAGTAAAAGGATATTATTTGGCAAACAGTGTGTGTGCATCATTTCGTAGGGCTTGCCGTGCTAGGACACAACAGCAGGAGAGGGATCAGCGATGGGCACAGCCAGTTTTAGGCTGGTGTCCTTTTCTGCCAGATCAAGGCCAGGCTGACGGTGGGAACAGACCAAAAGCTGAAGGATACAACCACCAAACTCCGTTCCATCAGGAAAGGGAGGGAGGAAAAAAGTGCACTTACTTGCTCATCCCTATCTTGAATGGACACAATTTCAGCTTTGAGGGTAGCACAGCGCTTTACCCATTCCTCCTGCTGAAGCATCTGGTCACCAAAATAATACACTTTGCCTCTATAGAGTATCCAGTCTGTGGACAGTTTGCCTTGGAGGTCCTCTTGGAACCCAATGATGATTTTGATGTGGGGAGAGAAAAGAGGGAGAAAAAAACAACAACACACACCAACGTTTAAAAGAAGCACAGTTAGGTTAATACTTTCAACATCATTTATTGAAACGTGTTATTTTTAAGGAGAAAAACCCCGTAGCTTTTTTTCTTTCATTTGCAATTCTGGATCATATATTTCATACATTTTCTCATAAACATTTTGGGGTGGAATGTTCATGGTTTCCTAGATTTTCATTAGAAGAGAATAGTACAGTAGTCCTCAACTTACAATGGTTCCATTTAGTGACCGTTCAAAGTTACAACGGCACTGAAAAAAGTGATTTGGGACCGTTTTTCAGACTTACAACCATTGCAGCATCCCCCCTGGTCAAAATTCAGAGGCTTGGCAACTGGCTCGTATTTATGACCGTGCTGAGCTCGGAATCCGAACCTGCGCAATGGGGGTGCTTTCTGAGGACCTTTTGGGGTGGGGGGGATTTGAATAAACACCCGTAGGACAGGGGAGGGGAGGGGAGGGGAGGGGCCAGCACACAAACTTACCAATCGCACCTTCAAGTTCTTGACGCTTTTTAGACAACAGCACCAAAGGCATGGCCAACTTCTCAACTTCCAGGATCAAATCAATATCTGAAACACGAGTAGCAAGAGCGCCACTTCAGATGTTAACTGATCAGAATTTGTATTAGTTTATCCGAGCATAAAATACAAAGATAAAAAGAAAAGTGAAAATAAAGGTTAAAAAAGGGGGAGGAAAAAGGAAAGAGAGAAAAGTCTAGGGTAGAGGAGGGGGGGGGAAGGGAAGGAAAAAAAAAAAGCATTGACTTCCAACCCCTTTTTGTGCAGTAGAATAAGGCATTCCTCCTCACCTTTGCAGGATTTTATTCCCTGGGATTTTTATTTTTAAGCGTTACAGGTAGTCCTCGACTTACAACAGTTTGTTTAGTGACCATTTGAAGTTACGGCAATGAAAAAAAGTGAAATTTTTCACACTTATGACCGTTGCTGCATCCCTTTGGTCACGTGATTTACATTTGGATGCTTGATGGCTGGTTCATATTGATGACGGTGTCCCGGGGGTCATTTGAGGACCCAGATTGTTGTGGGCAAGATGCTGATTCTGTAAACTGCTTAGGGCTGTAAAACACTGTGAAGCGGTATATAAATGTAAGTGCTATTGCTATCTAGCTAGCTAGCTACTATGTACGAATTCTGTTCTGTTCTGTTCTGTTCTGTTCTGTTCAGGGGTGGGTTCTAAATTTTTTTACTACCGGTTCTGTGGGCCTGGCTTATTTTGTGGGTGTGGCTTGGAGGTCAGGTGGGCATGGCTTCAGGTGGGTGTGGCTTGGTGGTCAGGTGACAGGGTGGGCGTGGCCAACTTGTAAAATGTGGTGAAACTCACTTAACAACGCTCTTGCTTAGCAACCAAAATTTTGGGCTCAATTGTGCTCATAAGTCTTTCTTTCTTTCTTTCTTTCTTTCTTTCTTTCTTTCTTTCTTTCTTTCTTTCTTTCTTTCTTTCTTTCTTTCTATCTTCTCCCCAAAAAAATATTACTCATAATAAAAGTGTAACAGAAAAACAAGGAAATTTAGAATTGGAGGGGTGACAGAGAAAGAAAAGAAAAACTTTTAAGTTAAATAGGCTTACTCTGGTAATTACACAGCTAATCAATTTAGGGCCTGAAACCAGTGGTGAAATGTGAAAATTTTCCCTACCGTTCTGTGGGCCTGGCTTATTTTGTGGGTGTGGCTTGGAGGTCAGGTGGGCATGGCTTCAGGTGGGTGTGGCTTGGTGGTCAGGTGACAGGGTGGGCGTGGCCAACTTGTAAAATGTGGTGAATCTCACTTAACTACGCTCTTGCTTAGCAACCAACATTTTGGGCTCAATTGTGCTCATAAGTCTTTCTTTCTTTCTTTCTGTCTTTCTTTCTTTCTTTCTTTCTTTCTTTCTTTCTCTCTTCTCGGCGACGGGAGAAGGAAGAAAGTGTGTGGCGCGTCCCCTGTCATGTGCTGTCCTGGAGTGCCGTTGCCGCCACCGCTGCCCCTCTTGCCTTCCTGGCTTCGGCTCCGGGACCAGCAAAGAAGCGCAGTTGAGCGTGGCCAGGGCGTTAGTGCGGGAGCGGCGAGGAGTTCAGGGCAGGCGGTGGTTCATCTTCGTGCGCGGAGGGCAGGCGAGGGGAGGGCAGGGGGTCCCCCTCCCCCAGCGCCCCTCCTCCGCGCAACCTGCTGCTGCTGAGTGGTCTCCTTCACGCCGCCCGCTTTGCTCATGGGGCGGATGGGCTGGAACCTCTGTGCTTCTTTGCTGGTGTGGTTGACCTGGGCCGGAGCCATTCCCCCCCTCGCCCTGCCTGAACATACAGCCGCCGCACCCGCCTCTTGCCTGTCGTGGCTCCAACGGCGGCAGCTTCAGGAGATGCGGGCTCGTCTGGAGCTGCTCCCCTGCAGCTGAGCCCATGGCTTGTCCCTGCTGCCCCCGGGTGTGAGGGAGTGGGGCAGGCGAGAGGCGGGCATGGCGGCTGTATATTCGGGCAGGGCGTGGGGGGGAATGGTTCATCTGGAGCAGCTCCCTCGCACCCGTGCCAGCAGCAATCAAAAAATAGCTTCTGCGCATGCGCATAAGTAAAAGTTAGCAAAAAAAGAGCAAAACAAATCCAAGATGGCGGCGCCCACGGAGACACCGACAGAACCGGCTCCGTGACGTCATCACCGAGTTACTAACGGTTCTAAAGAACCGGTTAGAACCGGTAGGAACCCACCTCTGGTTCTATTCCTCTTCTTCAGCTCTTCAGAAGCTTCAGAAGAAGCTTCTTGGATGAGAAGCAAAACGTCTTCAAAGAAAAACCAGAAAGTCCAGTTGCCTCTTGAAAAAGCACCTTTGGGACTTTAAAGGACCAACTTGTGGCTTCTCCTGTCGGCTTTCCTGTTGAAGTGGCTGGAGGGAAGCCAGCAGAAGAAGGTTGGCAGTGGCCACCACGTGACCGTGGGATGCTGCAACCGGTTGTAAGTGCAAGCTGGCTGGTTGCCAGTGCCCAAATTTTGTTCATGGGACCCACAGGTGAGATTAGGCTGCAGTTGCCCTAGCCATTCCTCCCTTCTGCCATAACCCATGTGGAAATTTATACGTTCAGAATGCAACTCTTTACTTACCATTAAGCAAATCATAATTTTCATCCACGGATACCATATATCTCCTAATACTCGCGACGGCTTTCCGAAGCGTGCCATGTTTTCGCTTTTCCATCAAACCTGCAATGGAGATGTATTATCATGTGGGCTTTGACTGACAGAATCTTGCTAAGCGTACGTGCCCAAAGGAAATATACTTTGGTACACCTCCTTTAAAGGTTTCTTCCCCGTGAAGTCATAACTTGAAATTATGACTGCTAATAGAGGTAAGTCCTCGTTTAGTGACCGTTCAGTTACAACGGCACTGAAAAATGTGACGTATGACTGTTTTTGACAGTTATGACATATGCAGCATCCCCGTGGACACGTGGTCAAACTTCAGACGTTTGGCAACTGGCTCAGATTTATGACGGGTGCAGATCCCCTTTTGCAACCTTCTGACAAGCGAAGTCGATGGGGAAGCCAGGTTCACTTAACAACTGTGGCAAGAGAGGTGGTAAAACTCACTTAACAAATGTCTCACTTAACAACAGAAATTTTGGGCTCAACTGTGGCTGTAAGTCGAGGACTACGTGCCCTTTTTTTTATTGACACAACCATGTCCTTATGAAGGCCTACTAGGGATGTACTCATAGGCTTCAGGATGTAACCAACGAGGCGACACAACTCACTCAAAGCGTGTGAGAGAATTTGATGGTTTCCTGGCCCCAATCCTACCCTTAACAGAGATGTGGGACTTTTAATTCCATTTGCTGCCGCCAACCTGTTCTGCCCCCAGCGACGAGTCACCAATAATACGCACACACAAACTTCCAAACACTGTTCTTTTACTCAGAAGAAAGATCTCCTAATAATTTCTTAGGAGTCGGGGAACACAAAATAAAGGCAGAATAGTCCTTTTTTCAAAGCTCCAGCTTGTTAATATGTAATCTTAACAGCTGGCCGGAGTCCAATAGATAAAGGAGCAGCTCTTACTGTCTCTGGCAAAACTCCCAGAACTTGGAATGCAAGAAACAAGACCCGTACTGGAACAGATACACGAGCAGACTGCAGTCACAAAGTTCAAGAGGCATATCAAACGGTTGTTTCCTGCAACACGGCTAGCGTGGTCAGGGCTTAAATAGTCTAAGGGTGTGGCCACTTAGCCTGCAGCTCTACTCTCGAGGAGACCTCCTCCTGAGTAGCCACTCTTGCCTTCTAGCAGCCCTGCGTGCCCGAGCATTGAGAAGAAGAGGCTCCTCCTCTTCTTCTTCGGCCCTGATGGGCTCCTCAGGAGGTACAGAAGGCCCTGGTTGACTCTCAGCCTCCTCGCTCTCTGACTCGGGCGCCAGGTACATGGGCCGATGGGACCTCGCCACAACCGCCTCATCGTCCTCGGGATCCCTGAGCACCAGCACGGGACACTGGCGGGCCACAACACAACCTATGCGGTTCAGGGTTACAGCATTGAAAAGGTGAAACAAGGTGGATGACAACGAAAGGGCAGACCCATCAAAGGAGAGGCTATTTGAAACACCCTTGAACAATGTTGGAGCTAGAAAATGCTGCTAAACACAAGAAACCCAACCATGTTGTGGGTGCTTCATCATGGGAGGTTTTTAAGAAGAGACTGGACTTGTCTGAAATGGTAGAGGGTCTCCTGCTTTTGGGCAGGGGGTTGGACTAGAAGACCTCCAAGGTCCCTTCCAGCTCTATTCTGATTGATTAAACGCTCCTGGAAGTAAGGTGCAGAGGAAGAGAAAATAATCAGGACATAGAGATGACCGTATCTTGTAGCTTTGCATAAGCTGGATCCTTCAGAGTTAAAGAAGTTCTGATCATTCTCCCCCCATGCCCCCCACCATTCAAGCTGAATAGGCTTGCAGTTCTCAGCCCTCTAGAGGGAAATATTTGTAGCTCAGGGTTGAAATGGTGTTCTCTGAGCTTGGTGGTTTTCTTGCAGACGTTTCATGACCAAACTAGATAGCCTCATCGGTGCTAGGAAAAAGGGGGGGGGTGCAGAGTGCAGGAGAGGAGGGG
>QLTV01001831.1:25239-41441 GCA_003457575.1 Thermophis baileyi
AGATCTATCTATATATATATCTATTTATCTTTCTTTCTCGCCATATCACTATATATAATATATCTATCTATCTATCTATCTATCTATCTATCTATCTATCTATCTATCTATCTATCTATCTATCATCTATCTATCTATCTATCTATCTACACACACATCTACATCTACATCAACATCTATCTATCTATCTATCTATCTATCTAATTAAATTTTATTTTTAAAACAACAAAACATTACATACATCAACACACTTCAACACACAAACATGTATTCCCCTTTTACAGCAGTTTCATCATGGCAATATTCTATTATTTACATTTTCCCCTTTTAAACTTCTTTAATTATGTTTATATTTATTGACCCATTATCTCGTTTCTATCTTTGTTTCTTCACACAATTTACTTATAATATTTTACAAACAATGCACCTTATCTCTCATTTCGCCATTAGTTCTTAGTCTGTTTCTAGTCTCTAGCCAGTTATACAATTTGTCCCATACCATATAACACTCTGTCTCTTCCTTTTCTTTTATCTCCTTTGTTAGTTTATCCATCTCAGCACAGTCAAGAATTTTTCTTATCAGTTCTTCCTCAGATGGTGTTTTATCGTTTTTCCAGTTCTGGGCATAAACAATTCTTGCAGCCGTAATTATGTGTAAAATTAGATATTGTATTAGTATATTTTTTGTTTAATATTCCCAATAAAAATGTCTCCAGTTTCAAATCTATAGGTTGCTCAGTTATATCTTCCAACCATTTTCTAATTTTAATCCAGAATTTTTTTGCATATGGACATGTCCACCATAAATGGTAGTTCGTTCCATATGCTTTTTTGCACTTCCAACACATTGGTGAGGTGTTTGGATGCATCTTAGCCAATCTTGCTGGAGGGAGGTGCCATCTGTAGAACATCTTCAATTGGTTTTCCTTGAATGCCGCCAACATGGTCAATTTTATATTTGTTTCCCACATTTTTTCCCATTTCTCCAATTCTATATTATATCTAAAGTTTTTTGCCCATTTAATCATTGTTTCTTTGACAACCACATCTTCCATTTTATATCTCAGAAGATATTTATATATTTTACTAATTAATTTTTCCTCTGTTCCTTGTATAATTTTGCCCAGTTCTTGCTGATCTTTCTGCATTTCGTATATTCTTTTATCCTCCTTATATTTAGACTGAATTTGTGTATATGTCCACCAATCTACCCCCCTACCTATATCTTGTTCCAACTCTTGTTTTGTTTTCAGGTTTGGGTGTTCGTTTATCAAATCTTTATACCTAATTATTTTGTCAGTAGCAATTAAATTTGGACGGGTCACTGCTTCTACTGGTGATATCCACATTGGGATTTTTATATAATGCTTTTTTAAAAAAATTTTCCAGGTCTGTAAAAGAGCATTCCTTATTTTATGCCTTTGGAAGCAGCTATGTGTTTTATATTTTTCGTCCCATAAGAATGCATGCCACCCCACTTGCAGGTCATGGCCTTCTATGACTAAAGTTCTTTTATTTCTTAGTTCTATCCAATCTTTTAACCAAATTAAAGTAGCTGCCTGATAATATATTTCCCACTCTGGTAGTGCTAAACCTCCTTTATCTTTAGTATCCTGCAAGAGTTTTAATTTAATCCTAGGTTTTTTCCCTTGCCATATAAATTTAGTGACTAATTTGTTTAAATTTTTAAAAAAGTTTTTTTCAAATTTAATTGGAATAACTTGAAACAAAAATAATATTTTCGGCAATATGTTCATTTTGACTGTAGCGATCCTTCCTAGCAATGACATTTGTAAATTTTTCCAGCTTTCTAAATCTTTTTTTATTTGCTGTATTATTTTGTCATAATTGTCCTCCTTAATTGAGGAGCACTTTGCTATGAGCCAAATCCCTAAATATTTTATTTTCTTAGTTACTTGTAACTTTATTTTCTCTTCCAATTCAATTTCTTGTCTCTTTGTAAGATTTTTGGTTATTTAGATTTGTTTCTATTTATCTTGAGTCCCGCTACTTCACCAAATTCCTCTATTTTTTCGATCAATTTCGGTCCGGTTTCTAATGGGTCTTCCAATATAAATACCAGGTCATCAGCGAAGGCTTGGACCTTATATTCTTCATTTCTAATTTTTAAACCTTTTATTTCTTGGTCTTCCCTGATTTTTATCCACAATATTTCTAGTGATAGAATAAATAGAAGAGGAGAAAGTGGGCATCCTTGTCGTACTCCTTTGGTTATGTCGAATTTTTCTGTAATATCATCATTCATAATTACCCTAGCTGTTTGTTTAGTGTAAATTTTCTCAATCATCCTTTCAAATTTTATCCCGAATTCCATATTATTTAATTGTGTTATAATAAATTTCCAATTCAAATTATCAAAAGCCTTTTGGGCATCAAGGAAAACCAGTGAAGCTTGCCTTTCAGGATGCATCTCATAAAATTCCAAGGTGTTCATTATAATCCTCATGTTATTTTTTATCTGTTGTCCTGTGAGAAATCTGTTTTGATCTATATGGATGAAATTGTTCAGGATTTTTTAAATTCTTTCTGCTAATATCGATGCGAATATCTTGTAATCTGTATTTAATATTGATATTGGTCTATAATTTTGAATTAGTTGATGGTTCATGTCTTCTTTGGGAATAAGAGTGATGATTGCTTCTAACCAAGTTGTAGGTATCATCGCTTCTGCAAGAGCCTCATTGTATCCAGCATTATCCATTCTAATGAGTTTTGTATATTCTTATATAATTCAACAGGGAGACCATCTGGTCCTGGTGTCAGGGTTCCGAATAGCATCTGGATTTAAATCAGAGTCCGAGGCAAAGCATTCCCCAAAGTTCCAATTTATTAACAGAGCCATGTCAGCACGGCTGGGAGAAATCCCGAATCTGAAGCCTTCAGGGTTTCTCCACCCAGTTGAAAGTTCAAGCCTTTGTCCCCACACCCCCAAGTTCATCACATGAACCAATCTCCATCTGGCAACTTGGTAGAAACTCCCACCTCCTTCCGTGCAGGTGCAGGAAAAAAGGATGACCTTGACAATCTAGAAGGAATTTGTTATGGCTACATGCATACATCCCTCATGCAATTGCCCCTCCCAAATTCCCATAGCAAAGAATACATTTTAAAATAGCATAAAGTGTGGCAGGCCAAAGATCCAAAGAAAATGGCTTCGGCCTGACATTGTTGTTTTTGTTGTTTTTTCAATGCAAATTCAAATTCTGTTGTAGTTATTGGTCTATTTAGCGTTTCCCTTTGGTCCTCCGTAATTTTACTCAGATTTATTGTTTGTATAAATTGTTTAATTTTTCCTTCATCTATATCCTCTTGCCAATATAGCTTTGAAAAGAATTTTTGTATTATTTTCTTTTTTTTTCTCTTCTATATTGCAATGTTCCATTATCATCTTGTAATTGATGTATTATTCTTTTCCCTTTTTCTTTTTTTAATTTGTATGCTAGCCATCGGCCCGTCTTATTCGCGTTCTCAAAATAATTTTGTTTCACCATTTTGATATTCTGTGCTAATTCTTTTTGTGTTGTCAAATTAATCTTATGTTTTATAATATTCCATTTTTCTTTAATCTTCTTGTTTTGAGGTTCTTTCTGTAATTCGTGTTCTATTTTTCTAAGTTCTTCTTGTAATCTCTCTTGTTGAAGTTTCTTTAATTTATTTTTCCTAATTGAGTACGCTATCGTTAGTCCCCGAATATATGCTTTTACAGTATCCCATAAGTTTTGTGTGGAGGTATCTTCCTTTTTATTTACCTCAAAAAAATAACATCAACTCTTTTTCTAGCATCTGTCTGTTTTCTTTATCTTTACACAGGGTTTGATTTATTAACCATCTCTTTTTCTGTTTATACCCTTTCCATTTTATTATTATTGGATTATGGTCCGCCCAATCATTAATTCCTATTTCTATTTCATCAATCTCATTTTGTAGTCCAGCTGTCATCCAGGCCATATCAATCCTGGACCAAGATTGATGCGGGTATGAATAAAAAGTATATTGGTTATCCGTCTTATGTGTCTCTCTCCATACATCCTGTAAATTATATTCTGATGCCATATCGAAAAATAATTTTGGTAATGTATTTTTCCTCTTTTTGTTTTTCTTATTACTTTTATAGTCTTTTTGTCATCAACTATCGCATTATAGTCACCAATTAAACAGATATTCTCGTATTCCAAATTTGCTAATTTATTATGTACTTTTTTGAAAAATTCTTGTTGGTTTTGGTTCGGTGCATATATTACTGTAAGCAGGGGTGGGTTCCTACTTACCTCGCTGCCGGTTCGCTCCCTCCTGTGCCTCGTGCGCGCGCCTCGTGGGCGCGCGCGTGCCTCATGCGCGCGCGCTTGCGCAGTAGGAAAAAAATCCCCCCAAAATCCCCCCAAAATAAAAAAGCCAAAAAAAAGATGGTAACCACATGCACAGTGCCGGAAGTCGGCTTCTGCGCATGCTCAGAAGGAAAAAAAATAAAAAAAATAAAAAAAATCGATTTTTTTAAAAAAAGATGGCGGCCCCCACGGACCGGCCCCAACCGATCTGGTTCGGTGACGTCATTGTGACATCACCAGCGGGCCGCTACCGGTTTGGGAGAACCGGTCTGAACCGGTCTGAACCGGTCTGAACCCACCCCTGACCGTAAGTAAAATTTGTTTTTGATCCACTTCTAATTCCAACATTAAAATTCTGCCCTCATCATCAGAGTATATTAATTTGGATTTTATTCTTTCTTTTACATATATGGCAATTCCTCTTTTCTTTTTTTGTGCAAGTGTAGTGTATAGTGTCCCTAATTTTACATTTTCTAACAATTTCCTATAATCCTTTTTAATGTGGACTTCCTGTAGACATATCACATCAGCCTCCAGCTTCCGTAATTTGACAAATGTTTGTGTTCTTTTTCTTGGTATATTTAAACCATTAATATTTATTGAAAAGAGTTTGATTGCCTCTCCCATTTTTACCTAAGTTGTTTTTTAGTGTTTCTTGTCTCTCTTAATACCCTTCCTTTTGCACCTTGTCTTTCTTCTTGCTCTTTTTCTTGTGTCTTTGTTCTTCTCTTTCTCTTTCTACTTCCTCTATTTGGTCTTCTTCCTGGCTTTTACTATCCAAGTCTTCTCTACTTTCTTGACTTTCTCCCTGTGCAAAGTGGAGTTCGTAGAACTCTTTTGCTTTCTCTAATGTATCTACTTTATATTTTTTCCCTTGCCAGGTTATAAGTACCCCGTCCGGTATTAACCACCTAAACATACTCTTATATTTAGTCAGTTGGGACGTTAAGAATCGATACTGTCTTCTTTGATCTCGTATCCTATGCGGTACTTGCTTCAATATTATAATTCTGTTATATGATATTGACTCTTCCCTTGTTTTTTTATATATCTCGTCCCTTATTGTTCGTTTTGTAAATCGTATGTGGACCTCTCTCGCCAATTTGTGTGTGCGTGCGTAGTTAGTCTGCACCCAGTAGATTTCATCTATATCTCTTATTATTTCATGTTTGTCCTTTTGTAATATTTCCACCAATATCTCTGCCAGTTTTTCTCCCAGATCCTCTTCCTTTTCTTCCACAATGTTTTGGAATCGTAAATAATACGATGCTTTTTCCAGTTCAAGAAACGCTATTGACTCAGCCATCTCTCTGTTAATTTGCTGAGACTGCTGTTCAATCACTTCTATTTTACTGTCTACTTGGCCCATTTTTGTTTCTACATTTTTTATTCTCTGATCGTTTTCTATCATTGTTTGCTGAATTGTCACTATTCTATCATTCATATTTTTAATTTCACCTTTCATTTCTCCGATTTCATTTTTGATTTCTTTGTGATGTATTTTCGCCTCTTCACGATTGTCTGCTATTGCCTCTTGAGTTTTCATCATTGATTCCTGGATCATTTGCAATGTGGCCTGCATACTTTGTAAATTCAGTGTTGATTCGGATCTTTCTTTTCCCAGCATAGTCTCTATTGTTCTTTGCTGTGAAGGTGACGCTGTTATAGGTGTGGGGTTTGTGGTTATTTTTTCCCTACTTTTGTTACAGTCGCTGTACTTGACATCTTTATCTTCTGGGTAAATTTACTCCACAATAGCATATGACAGTTAATAACCAGTTGTTATTATAAATCAAAAAATTTTTTCCTTTTATATACTCTAACAATATATATCTATATGTTTTTAGTTGTTTAACAATATCTTAATTCTATAAATAATTTTGTATCTTTCCTTATCCCACAATTATATACTACACTTTATAATAATCTTAAGAAAGCTTACATCAAGTACTATCTTATAATCACAGTATATATAAACAATTCTCAAAACTAATAATTTTATCAACAGTATCTTTTGTTCACTCTCAGTCCTAATACACTATTAACTATAAATTTAATCAATTAAGAAACTTGGACTATATTTCATTACTATATTTATAAATCTCAATTGAATTATTTGTTTAACCAGCCCTTCCCCCCCCCAAACCTTTTTTGTTCCTTGTCACACAATCTCTACTTTTGTCATTCTGTTACAATATTACATCAGCCTAATTTTTTCCTTCCTTTTTTTAAACACTCAATTAAATCTACAAATCCACCAGATAGCACCTATTTTCCTCCTCCTCCTCCTCCTCCTCCTCCTCCACTTCTGTATATCAAATATGTCCGATCATCCACTTTTCTCAATTATAACAATCTACACATGTAAATAAACTAAAGTTATGGTAAATGTTCTATCTTCAAAAATAAGGAAGGCTTCAATAGTTAATATTACAGTTTGCTGTTTTTCCGATTTACTAAAGTCTATTTTTCGTCCTTATAGTAGAATATATTAAGTTTTTCAAAACCCCTGAGTCACCGGCTGTCCTTTTCTGCTGTCAATCTTCCTCTTCTCCAATATCCACTTCTTGCAAGGTTTAGGTTACTATCACAGTGGTTATCTATTAACGTTATTAAAAATCCTTCAAATATTTGTCAAAATCACAGTTCTGGCTCTCCCTTCTTTGTGTTAAATCCACTCCGTTTTATAACTCCATACACAGTTCTACTCCATTTTAGTCATCACTTCTCACTGAATCACTCTGTCCTTTTCCTTAACACTTCGTTTCTCCAGATTTCGCTCTCACACCACACTCCTCACCTCCTTCTGGGGTATTCTCGTCCACTAAATGAAGCTGCCATTTTCCACTCTTTGCTTCCCACTTATGCAGTTGTCATCGCTCCCGATCGGCCTTAAAGATCGAGCCTTTCTCCACCGGCTTTAAAAGTGCCGCCCCTATCCGCACGGGTGGATTGGATTTACCCGGAGTCTTTGGAGCTTCCTCTTTGCTTTACCAATCTCTTCGGGATCAGTAATGCCCTCGGGGGGCTCCTGGTGAAGCTATTTTCGGGGTCCAGGAGCAGAGCTTTGCTCCCTCGCCCGCTCCACAATGACGTCACCACCGTAAGTCCCAAAAATTTCAATATATAATATTACATATACTAACAGCAACCAGAATCGTTCTCGCGCAAAATTGGAAACAGTCTGATATTCCTTCAGAGGCAATGATTATAAGAAAGATACTTGTATGTGGTATACATGGCTAGAGAATAGGAATACAATTACTGTATAAGAATTTTAGGATATTGATGATATGTAAATATTAGTATAATTTAAATGATTGTATAATATAATATAATAATATAATATAGGATAGTGAATTATAGAAATAGAACTTACAAATGTTATGGATGATATTGATACCGATACAGAAATGCTGTAATGAGTGAAAATTTGTGTTTTGTTTTTTAATGTTGAAAATGTTTAATAAAACTATTAAAAAAAGATGGTGCAACAGAAGAAACAGTGTGTGTGTGTGTGTGTGTGTGTGTGTGTGTGTGTGTCTGCTTTTTGTACAGTGTGTGGAGAATTGAAGGCACTGGAATAAAGACAGACTTTCAGTAGCACCTGGAATTTATGGAGAAACAACAATTTTTGAAGTCATCCAATTGGTGAGGACTGCATTAAAGGATCAATTTATATTGATTGGTTCTTATTATGATTTGATTGCTTATTTGTACCCGGACTATCATTAAGTGTTGTACCTTATGATTCTTGACGAACTTATCTTTTCTTTTATGTACACTGAGAGCATATGCACCAAGACAAATTCCTTGTGTGTCCAATCACACTTGGCCAATAAAAAATTCTATTCTATTCTATTCTATTCTATTCTATTCTTTTCTATTCTATTCTATTCTATTCTATTCTATTCTATTCTATTCTATTCTATTCTATTCTATATAATTGGTGTGTTTGTAACTGAACCTTGAGGCTGGCAAGTAAAGAGATAAAATTTCATTAATATCTTCTAAAACATCAGTTGTGACTTCGACAAAACATTCATTTCAAAAATTGCATTACAATCTCAGCCCCTTCTGACAGCTGGGGGAGGTTATGACTGAATATGGCTCTGTGAAAGCAGAGCCAATGATGGCGGTGGAGACCAGGGAACCAATGAATAGACTTGTTCCTTAGAACCTCTCTGGATAGAGAGAGCACAGGAGATCACCCACATGTGCTTTGGGTGACTGCTCCTCGTGAGAAGACAGCATGATAGCAGTTTTTTGCAGGTTTGAGTGCCAGGAGATGATGGCATCATTCAACTTTCTTGCAACCTTGGTGGACCCTTTTACAGGATACTAAGTTCACAAACTCACTTTCTAATCATTTTGGGAAATTGCTTATTAACCATGGAAAAGCTACTAGAGATCTTCAGTCTTCTTTGGGTGAGTTTATCTTCAACTCTGAACAAAAGAAAAATTAATTACAAGCTTAAGAACTTAAAGAAATGAAAACAAATAGCAAAAAAAAAAATTATCTAAAAAAGTTATAAATAAATTAAGGATCCTGTTGAATTTAGAATTGATTTTTATTGTAAGACTTTGTACTACTGTATAAACTAGACAACCTTGTGGAAAGCAAACTTATTTTGGCTCTCCTGGTTATTGCAAGTCACAGCCAAAGATTTTAAGTTTGATTTTAAAAACCGGAAGGGGACTAAACATATTAGTAAAAAAAATCCTGAAATCCTGATATCCATTAATACTGGGATTTACAGAATTATACAAAACGTTATAACATTGGAAATATTAAAGGAGATCTCTGAAGAATGAAGACAGCAGTTAGTAACTATAATATCAATGCTGTCAGAAATGAAGCCTGCTTCTATGGATTGACCATGTCCAAATGATGTTAATGAAGAAATGACAGATGTGGAATAAATTTTATCTGACAAGACAGAGAGGGGACAGGATGTAGAGCTACAGGCCAAGGGAATGATTTAAAAAAGAACACTGGATATGCAAGAGAAAGATTGCCCTTGGTTTTCAGCCTGTAAAATGCTTGGTTGGTCCACTGGTGTTTGTTGGGAGTGGGTTCAACATAGAAATGGTTTACCTTAGAGAATTAATACATTGGGGACAGCTGAGAAATAGTCTGGTACCTCCAAAAGTTGGCCAGGCAGCCCTGAAAACCATGTTTTGAACACAGAATCCTAATTCGTTTCCTTGGTACCCATTGTCAGGGTTCCGACCAATGCCCTAATTAAAACATGAATCTCAAGCCGAGGTTCAAAAGAAATCCTGTTATTTATTAGGAGCATCATGTCGGCACGTACCAAGTGAAGCCAACTCTGACCTCACTTAATTCGTGCCTTGGCTCTGACCCTGTTTCCCCCTCCCCCCAAGGTGTGTCATCAGTCACATTCCCCAACGAAGCAATTTCGTGGGTTGTAGAAGTCACTCTCTCCAGCCACTGTGGATCTCTGTGGAGATGGCCTTGACATTTGCCGGCTGGAATGTGCTTTGTTTTGACTGAGGTGCAAACTCCTCGATACAGCTGGGAGGCTCGATTCCCCATCCCCCTGCCTATGGCAACTTGAGAGCAGATTGGGAAGGCTTCGCGAGTTGACACCCATAAAGGTTGCTCAGGTGGAATTATGGAATGGATAACAGTTAAACAGGAGCTATTGATAGGCAGCCAGTCCAGTGCCTGTTGTTGCATCCTACACATGGGCAATTGCAAACAGACCACAGTGCCCAGCATAAGCACCAGTTTTTCCTGAGCTAGTGCTTTTCTGGAAGACAGAAAGAATAAGAATACAGTATAATAAACCAAATGCTATACTTGCAGAGCCTAAACATCAAAATTAAACTACTATATGGCCCATTGCCTCAAAGTCCATACAAACTTCTCTTCAGAACTCTTCAGGATTTCATAGTCACAGCTTTACCCCCCCTTTTTTTCTTCTGCTCTCTTCCTGGGAGTTTGGAACAATAGCCTTGGTGGTGTTTGCTTCTGGGGTTCTGGAGCTGCAGCATAATTTAGGTGATTTAGGTGAACCCCCTTGAAGTTCGGACCAGTTATGAGCAACTAAGAACACAAGATATGGGTCTTTTTTCTGATGCACTTTGCAATACACACACCTCTTGCTTATAGCTGGGCTGTCAGGTACAGTGGTGGGATTCAAATAATTTAACAACCGGTTCGCCCTGGGTCAGGTTGGCCGTCATGGGAGGTGTAGCCCATCCCAGGCTTCCAGCTTCGCCACACATGCGGGACGAGCCTCCCGTGATGGCTAACCTGACCCTGGGTGAACCGGTTGTTAAATTACCCCACCCCCTGCTATCAAAGTGGATGCTGTGTGCTGCGCTACAATGGAGAAATGGGAAATGGAGCAGACGGCACGAGGGAAGGAGAAGGAGCAGGGAGAAGAAAGAGAGAAAGCGGCTTCCTCCTTCCCTCGCACCAGCCGCTCCATTTCCCGTTTCCCCATTGCAGCAAAGCGCCATGCCACGGAGCATGCTCCACCCACCACCGCCCAGATCCCCTCACTTCCCCCAAGCATTTCTTTGCCTCCCTGATTTCCAGCTCCGTTGTATTTCTCTGTCGCGTTTCTTGCCATTGTGTGCAGGGAAACAAGTTTGTGGGACTTAAAAAAAAAAAGAGTTCAATCAATCAATTCCAACTTTGCAAGATCTATTTTTTCACGAGAAGTTGGAATTGATTGTTTGAACCTTTTTTTTAGTCCCACAAACTTTTGTTTCCCTGCACACGACAGCGAGATACGTGACAGAGGAATGCAACGGAGCTGGAAATCAGGGAGGCAAAGAAATGCTTGGGGGAAGCGAGGGCATCTGGGCACCAACTGCTGAATTGGGCCTGTCTCTATCCAACAGCTGTGCAGGCCCACTGGAGGGAAGGCCGGCATCTACCAGCACTTAAACGCGGCAGCATTCTAGCTCTGGCCGGGAAGGGGCAGCCAGCATGGGTGCTGCAGGCAGGATGCCCGCTCACTTCAGCACCCTCCCCAACCCTCTGGTGCTCCACCGGTGCTTTGGCACTGGGCTGCCACCTTATGTGCAGGCCCCGCACCCGCTGCCTGAGACAGTTTTTGCCTGAGTGACATGATCGAAAGTTTCCGTCACTCCTCTCTTGGACTTTTGGGGAGGGTTCCCCCCACCTGCCTGGAAAGAATTTGAACGAAAACCAGACATGTTCTGGAAAACACAGATTTTCCTGAACATGTGTAACCGGTTCGCCAAGCTCAGCAAAAAATTAGGCATCGGTTCTACTGAACCGGTGCGAACCGGCTAAATCCCACCACTGGTCAGGTAGCCCCAAAGTCACAAAATGGCATCTCACCTACTTTGGCCATGTCATGAATGGGAATTCACTGGAGAAAGCAATTATCTCTGGAAGAGTTAGCAATAAAAGGAAACCAGGCCGCCAAAGAACAAGGTGGTGGATACCCTCAAAGTTACCAGCCAGAGCATAAAACAACTTAAAGAAGTAGTGTAAGATGTGGAGAGTCCCGGCCCATAGAACCACTAAGAGGTGGACATGACTGAATGGATAACATCATCACCTCATCAGGTAGCCTGTTCTAGTCCTGATACAGTCAGTGGTGATTGGAGAGGACAGATCCAAGGGTGGGTTCCTCCCAGTTCGGACCGGTTCTCCTGAACCAGTAGCAGCCCGCTGGTGACATCACGATGACATCATCGAACCGGATCGGTTGGTGCCGGTCCGTGGGGGCTGCCTTTTTTTTGAATTTTTTTATTTATTTTTTTGAATTTTTTATTTTTATTTTTATTTTTATTTCCTTCTGAGCATGCGCAGAACCTGACTTCTGGCACTGTGCATGCGGTCACCATCTTTTTTTTGGCTTTGTTTTTAATTTTTTTTTATTTTTTGTTACTGCGCATGCGCGCGCGCACAAAGCGCGCGCGCGCCAATGAGGCACACCCACACAGCGCGGGAGGGAGCAAACCAGCAGTGAGGTAAGTTGGAACCCACCCCTGGACAGATCCCACCCCCAGCAGCTGCTATGTGGGACACCGCAGAGTTTGGTCCTCTCTCCACTCTTATTCAATATCTTCATGAAGGCATTTGGTGAGATCATCTGTTGTGATGGTGTGAAGCATTAAATCAATTATGAGCCATGGTGGCGCTGTGATTAGAATGCAGTACTGCAGGCTACTTCTGCTGCCTGCCGGCTGCCTGCAATTTGGCACTTCATATCTCACCAGGCTCAAGGTTGACTCAGCCTTCCATTCTTCCGAGGTGGGTAAAATGAGGACCCAGATTGTTGGGGGCAAGATGCTGACGCTTAGAAAGGACTGTAAAGCACTGTGAAAGCGGTATATAAGTCTAAGTACTTTTGCTAGTGCTAATTATACATCTCCTCCCCTAGCAAATTAAGCAATGCTATGGACGACTTATCTCGGCAGATGCAGGATTCTGTTCTCTTCCTGTTTTATATACTGTATACTGTATATCTTTTTTTAAAAAATAATAATTCAGATTTTGATGAAGAATCCCATGATGATCAAAACCATTAACAGCTTCAAACAGCAGAATTTGCTTTTGTTAGAGGTCAAATCAGAGTCCAGGAACCTATCAAGAAGAAAAGAAGAAGCCGAAGCAGATGATACTTCTGCAGGTGCATCCAAGCAACAGTATGGTCAAAGTCAACATGCGGACAATTCTCAGAAGTTCAACATTCAAACGTCATTCATTCATGTTCCATAGGGCTAGTTCTTACATTACAGCCACCCCCCACCGCTGTCTTTTCTGAATTTCCACCTCGAGGGAAATTCATAGCAGTGCTTCTACCTGCTGCTGGATTCCCCACATAACAAAGGTTCCAAGAGCGATTGCCATCATGGCAGTTAGACAGGAAGATCATCAACTCAATGGAAGGCTGAGAGAAGTTCTGAGCTGAGTCGGGAAGATACGAATGAGGTGGGGTGAAGTCAAACTGGTTGAGCTACCGGCATCCCTGGGGCACTCTTCTTCACATGTGGCTGCTGTGCTGACTGATTACTGGTTGACTAAGCCATTGTGATGCAATATGATACAACAAGTGAGCTCCACTTGGTCTTTGCACTGGACAAGTGGTAGTTTGATTTCAGTCTTCAGGTAGTAACAAGGATGTCCTCTGTGTCATCTCCTTCCTTTATTCTTGAACCCGTAAGCACATCTAAAAGTTGTCTTATTGATTGGGCGTCTGGGTGCATGCAGATGTCATGTAGGCTCACTTGCAAGATGGGGGGGGGATCACAGACCAATTGTGAAAACGATTCAGATGTGGTTTACTAATGCTCACACCATTTGAAAATCCTTCCGCTGATTTCTACGAAGGTTTCAGGGCTCAATTTTCTTGTAGTCGTCTAAGGATCCTAAACATTTTCTCCCATTTGGACCAAGGAGAAGGAAGACGGAGGTCCTAGCAGCCATTCTCTTTTTCACATGCTAGATAACGGGAGGGAAAGTTACGGTTTTGCAGGAAAGGCTCTACGGTCAGTAATCAGGCAGAGCAAACTAGTCCAAGGATCACTACAAGGCCAGTTAAGATACTTTGCAGACTGAGGACCCAGCTGCATATGGGTTGGGTGGTCCATGCAGAGCTCTAGATTCTTCAGTTCTGGGTTTTTAATGACAGAAAAGATAAAATTCCAGGGGAAGAAGTATATTGTGTTTTTGAGTATACTTGTATTTTTTTAAATTAACCTGTGTCATGTTCTAAAAACTCCAATACAGGATGAATGATCATTTGGACTAAGAAGATAAAATGGCACCCAAAGCACCTCCCAAATCTCAACTTTGGTTGTTTATGCTCTTCTTATTTCCTACCACTTTCTACAAAGCGTTGCAGATGCTGCCTCCTTTTCCCTAACGTCTCCATCCAGGTTAAGTCCAGAGAATGTGTTCTCCTAAACTACTCAGTTCCATAAAAAGATTGTTTCAGGGGTCTAAGTGCAAGAACTTGGCGGTCCTTTGGATAGTATCTTCTGGATGCTGATGATGAGGATGGTCAGCTTTGCCTGGTGTTGATTAATGTTGACGTTCCATCTGCTGTCTTGTGCGCAATTCAGAGCTTCTGGGTCATATTACTGGATATTACTGGATGCTTATTTCTGAAAAGCAACTCTACCTTCATTGCAAATTACACTTCTTTCTCCTCCTCCTCCCATGCAAAGAAGTGGGACAAAAAGAGAAAAGGAAAGGTTTAGGAAGGGGGAGGGGGAGGGGGCATTTACAGATAGAGACGGAGGAGCTGCAATGAGTGCTGTTAGAGACGGGCCACAAGTAAACATAGGAGAGTCCAGTCAAAAGGAGACCTCTTTTAAGGAGCACCTTCTTTTGACCTCCTGAAGCCATCTAGAGCAACTCCTCCCTCCCTCTAACCTGACTTACGTTAAAAAAGAATTCCAAATGTGATGTCTTCCCTTCCAAGGCTGCCGATGTGAATGGTGGCAAAAGCAGAGTTCTCACCTCCCGGCGTCTGACTGCATGGGCTTAGAAAGTTGCTCAGCATTTCTGTCTCTGTTGAAGGATGCAACACTGTTCTTGGGCCATTAGGCAAAGGGAGGGATGAGACCACCTTCCAGGAAAGAGCAGCGGTCAGGGGAAAAGGAAGGGTCAGCCTCACAATTGATTAAATGACCCATTTGTCTTCTTTCAGCACCAAAGAATGTTTTCGAGCGATTCAATGACTACCTGGATTCAGATCAAGGCAAAAACAGAACTAAAATACTGGTTTTACTCTTCTTCATTCTTGCTGTGCTGATGTACTATCTGTGTAAGTTGTCTTCTTACAAGAGATTGAGAAAGGCTTTGTTTGAAGGTCCTGTTGAATTTGCTTCAACAGGAGCACTGATTTTTCTCCCCATACCCAAAAGATTCTGTATTCTAATGGTTTGAGTATAAACTGAGAGCAAACCCCACTTCTTACTAGCGCTGATGATGTTATCTAGTTAGGTCACGAAATGTCTTCAAGGAAACAACCAAGCTCAGAGAGCACTAAGGACCTCTCATTTCAACCCTGAGCTGCAAATGTTCTCCTTTATTGCTACCACTCACAGATTTCAACGAATTGGCTCTGCTTTGCCTGCTTAGGGAAAAAATAGTTTTGGTGATATTTTAGTAACTTCTTTTCAACTTCTTTGTAGATCAACATCCCAAATCCTCTGACACTTGTACCAACTAGAATGACAGCATTTCTCTTTTGAAAGGCATCCCAACTGAGATGACTAATAATATCCCAACATAACAACATAAGGTAGTAGTGATGAGCACAAAGAAGCATCTCATACAATGCAGATTCGTCCCCACCCTATGTTACCAGTGCCAAACATGGACACTTACAATAAAAGATAAACGGAAGTTAGTCACCACGGAAATGTGATGTTTGAGAAAATCTGCTGGAGTGACCAGAAGAGATAAAATCAGAAATGAGACCATAAGAGAATTGGCACAGAGCCAATCTTAAACTACATTAAACAAAACAGCAAAAACAGTGGTTTGCTCACTTGGAGAGGATGGCGTGGGATTCCATACCGTACATGACATATACAAAAAGAGGAGAAGGTCAAAGAGCCGAGGTGGCGCAGTGGTTAGAGTGCAGCACTGCAGGCTACTTCAGCTGACTGCTAGCTGCAGTTCGGCGGTTCAAATCTCACCGGCTCAAGGTTGACTCAGCCTTCCATCCTTCTGAGGTGGGTAAAATGAGGACCCAGATTGTTGGGGGCAATATGCTAACTCTGTAAACCGCTTAGAGAGGGCTGTAAAGCACTATGAAGCGGTATATAAGTCTAAGTGCTAGTGCTATTAACACGAGGTGGATCCAGAAAATGGAGAGACACCATCAA
>QLTV01001831.1:93967-106474 GCA_003457575.1 Thermophis baileyi
GATCAATGCCTGGAATTCACTACCTGACTCTGTGGTTTCTTCCCCAAACCCAAAAAACTTTAACCTTAGACTGTCTACTGTCGACCTCACCCCATTCCTAAGAGGTCTGTAAGGGGCGTGCATAAGCGCACCAGCGTGCCTACCGTCCCTGTCCTACTGTCCTATTGTCTTCATCTATCTGTATTCACTTTGATTATGTTTATGATTATACCTATACCTGCTATCTTGTACATGTTTGACAAATAAATAAATAAATAAATAAATAAATAAAATAAACTCAAAATGTACTATCACACTGTCTCTTGCAAGAGGTCCAACATTTTCTCAAGTTTTATGTAAGGTTGCTGAAGTCATACTAAGTTTGACTGTCCTGCAATATTTTTTTTTAAAAAGCATTGTCTATGAGGTCATCAAGGTCATGGTTGTCCCAAAGGTGTATTATCTTTTCCAAAAGGCAAATGGACTTGCTTGGTGTTTTCTTTGAAAACATTTTGTTTCTCATCAAAACTCTTTAGAACTGAAGAAGCTTCTTGGATGAGAAGCAAAATGTTTTCAAAGAAAAAAAAAACCCACCAAGAAAATCCAACTGCCTTTTTAAAAAGCATTATTTTACTGGGAGAATATTTATTTATTTGAATGTATATTTTGCCTTTTCTCCAGAACTTCAAAATCCCTTGCAACAGTACTCTCTATTTGTAATTCCTCCTGTACCCTTGTCGAAAGTCACCAAGAGCTTCTTTGGAAGAGGATAAACCTCACACTCTCCAGTCGTGGTCCAACAACCTCCACCACTACACCAGTTTGGCTTTCAAATTATGGCTTGGACCTGCTGAATGGTTCTGCCTCTTGCAATAAGTCCATCAAGAAGAGAAAATGAGAGTTGAAAGACAGTTCTGCAAGAGCAATGATTCTAGCAACCGGGTTAATTGTTTATTTTTTTGCAACAGCCAGACTTTCCTTACAAACCCAGTTTCTCGGTTCATGACAGTTGGCATAGATCCAGTTGCGACTGTCTGTTGAAGGATTGATCAAAGTGCAGCCACGGTCCTCTTTTCTGGAGACTTTTGGTTGTCTGGAATGGCCAAGTGACCAATACCTATTGGGAGGAGAGGAGGAAGGTTCCTATTACCTAAAAGGAAGACTCCGGAAGAAGGTGCTGAGTCTAGCGGGCTTGAGTGTGCTACTCTTTGAGACCAAGAATCTGCCACCTGTGGATTAGAATCAGAATAGAACTGGAAGGAACCTTGGTGGTCTTCTAGTCCAACCCCCTGCATTTCATTACCCCACTAGGGAACATCATCAGTGCTAGAAGGGAGTGGGGTGGAGGAGAAGGAGGAGGAGGACTGTAGGGTCCTTGGTGCTCTCTGAGCTAGATTGCTTTCTTGCAGACATTTCACTACCGCACTAGGTAACGTCATCATTGTTAGAAACAAGTAGGAGAAATAGCAAACCTCCCCTTCTTTTTTTAGCACTGATGATGTTAGCTAGTTGGGTCATGAAACGTCTGTAAGAAAACAACCAAGCTCAGAGACTACCAAGGATCCCACAGTTCAACCTGGACCATGGTCTGTACAGTTCAACCTGGACCATCAAAACTTTGGATTCCTGGACCGTGGTCTGTACTACCTCCAAGATGGGCTTTTGGCAAGGGATGGGTTGCACCTCACAAAGACTGGGAAGAATGTCTTCGGAAAATGACTGGCTCAACTTATCAGGAGGGCTTTAAACTAAAATTGAGGGGGGAGGGTGACCAGTCTTTAGGATCTTCAGGACCGCACCACATCTCCCGCAGCCCTCTTCCAGTGTGGACTCGTGTCCTACCACATGTGCAGTCCCGGGACATGCACTTGCAGGGCGAGCGAGCGGCGACTGGGGGACCGGTTCGGGGGCATGGCCAGCCAGCCATCGCTATCGGTTTGGCGAACCACCGGCAGGCGCTGCTACCGGGATGCCTGAACCAGTCCGAACTGGTAGTATTCCACCCCTACTTCAATATCTTCATAAACGACTTAGATGAGGGAATAGAAGGTGAACTTACCAAATTTGAAGCTGGCAGGAATAGCTAAGAGCCGAGGTGGCACAGTGGTTAGAGTGCAGTACTGCAGGCTACTTCAGCTGACTGCTAGCTGCAGTTCAGCAGTTCAAATCTCACCGGCTCAAGGTTGACTCAGCCTTCCATCCTTCCGAGGTGGGTAAAATGAGGACCCAGATTGTTGGGGGCAATACGCTGACTGTGAACTGCTTAGAGAGGGCTGTAAAGCACTATGAAGCGGTATATAAGTGCTATTGCTATTGCTAACACCCTAGAAGATAGGCTCAAGATCCAGATGGATCTTGACAACTTGAACACTGGGCCCTATCTAACAAAATGAAATTCAATACAGAGAAAAGTAAAGTCCTACACTTCGGTAAGAATAACCAAAAGTACACATATAAACTGGGTGAAACCAGGCTTAATAGCAATGACTGAGAAGGATCTTGGAGTCTTAGTGGACAACCAGCTAAATATGAGCCAGCGGTGTGCAGCGGTAGCCAAAAAAGCCAATGCAATCCTAAATTGCATTAACCGAAGGATACAATCAAGATCAAGTGAGGTACTAATACCACTCTATAAAGCCTTAGTTAAACCGCACCTGGAGTATTGCATCCAGTTTTGGTCACCACACTATAATAAAGATGTTGAGACTAGAGAAAGTGCAGAGGAGAGCAACCAGGATGATTAGGGGACTGGAGACTAAAACATATGAAGAGCGGTTGCAGGAACTGGGCCTGGCTAGTCTAGTGAAGAGAAGGACCAGGGGAGACAGGAGAGCAGTCTTCCAATATTTGAGGGGCTGCCACAGAGAAGAGCGGGTCAAGCTATTTTCCAAAGCACCTGAAGGCCAGGGATGGAAACTGATCAAGGAGAGATTCAACCTAGAAATAAGGAGGAACTTTCTGACAGTGAGAACAATCAACCAATGGAACAGAAGTTGCCTTCGGAAGTTGTGGGAGCTTCATCACTTGAGACTTTCAAGAAGAGATTGGACTGCCATTTGTCAGAAATGGTATAGGGACTCCTGCTTGAGCGGGGGGTTGGACTAGATGACCTATAAGGTCCCTTCCAACTCTGTTAATCTATTAAACCTGTGCTAGATCAACCTGTATGTCTAGTTTAGACATGAGGAGCAGGGGGTGGTGGAGTTGTTAGAATGCAGTATTGCAGGCTAACTTTGCAGTATTCTACTTTGTAAGGGGCTGCCACAAAGAAGAAGGCCTCGACTTATTCTCCAAAGCACCTGAACGCTGGTCAAAAACCAGTGGATGGAAACTAATTAAGGAGAGAAGCAGCCTAGAACTAAGGAGGAATTTCCTTGCAGAACAATTAATCAGTGGAACAGCTTGCCTCCAGAAGTTGTGCATGCCCCAACACTGGAAGTTTTTAAGAAGAAATTGGACAACCATTTGTCTGAAATGGTATAGGGCCGTGATGGCGAACTTATGGCATGCGTGCCCAAAGTGGCACGTGAAGCCATGTCGCCCGGCCCGCGCAGCCTTGCCTGTTTGTCTTTTGGGTTTCTGGCACGCATGCGTGCATGACGATCAGCTGTCCTTTGCATCACGGCAGTGCCGAAAACTGGTGTGCACATGCACGCCGGCCAGCTGATTGTCGGGTGCACATGCACACCAGAACCCGGAAGTTCGGCTTTTCCGGAGCGCAATCCCTTCGCGCGCACAGCAGTGCTGAAAACCAGCCTGCACATGCGTGCCGGCCGGCTGATCGTCGGGCGTGCATGCGCGCTAGAACCCGGAAATTTGGCTTTTCCGGAGCGCAGCCCCGACAAGCGCAAGCACGAATGACGTTTCCGCACGACCTTTTTGGCACTCGGTGCCGAAAAGGTTCACCATCACTGGTATAGGGTTTCCTGCTTGAGCAGGGGGTTGGACTAGAAGATCTCTAGGGTCCCTTACAACTCTGTTATTCTTTTATTCTGCCTCCTGGTTTCTACCCCAGACTTGTCCCAAACTTTCTTTTTTGTCAAATTCCTGCCCACTCCTAAATTAACTGGGAAATGGGGGGCAGAGGACCTGGTCAAATCCCTCTTCCTACTGCAAAATGCAATAGCTTCAACAGAATGATTCCACTGATAAGAGATTATTTTAAGATTTTTGAGCCCAACATTTTTATTGCTAAGCAAGACATTTGCTAAGTGAGTTTTGCCTCGTTTTACGACCTTTCTTGCCACAGTTGTTAAGTAAATCACTGTTGTTGTTAAATTAGTAACATGGTTGTTACGTGAATCCAGCTTCCCCATTGACTTTGCTGGTCAGAATGTCCCAAAAAGTGACCACATGACCTCGAGACACTGCAACCGTCATAAATATGAGTCAGTGGCCAAATGTCTGAATTTTGATCACGTGACCACGGGACTGCTGCCATGTTCGTAAGTGTGGGAAATGGTCACTTTTTTCAGTGTCATAACTTTGAACGGAGACTAAATAAACTGTTCTGTGTTGAGGACTACTTGTACTGCAAGAAAGGGTGCGGGCAGCCCAATGTCCGAACATCCTTTCCTGGATTTCAGCTTTAAAGACTCACTCAGTGATTAATTTGGCTCCATCTGACCATTCCCAATTATCGCCCTTATTTGCAGCTGAAAGGCCAATCCAAGATGGCTCACTGAGCTGGGTGTTGAGATAATTCTGCAAAAATATGCCAAACATAACATTTTAAGGAAAGCTTTACAATTGAGCACATGTGAAAATTTGGATGATGCTAAACTCTACTTGGTTTATTTTCTCATTTGTACGCTCATTTGTACATGCACGCTCATTTTCTCATTTGTACATGCAGTACATGATTATGTACTGATTATGATTCTACCATTAATGGGACTAGGCCAGATAATGGGGTGAATATTCAAATCCTAACAATAAGGGGGGGGGGGAATGGACAATAAGAGTTCAGAAATTCAGAAAAGCAGAAATTATGCTTTTGGGGTTCACCTTGAAAGGACTCCTTCTCAAATTCCATTGAATGTGGAACAAAGATTGCACAGATATTCAATGAAGCATGGGTAACTTAAAAAAGAAGTACAATGCAAACAAAAATAATAGTAAAGAAAGAGCACATTGTTGAACCAACCATCAGAAAGAATAATAGTAATCCAGTCTGAACATCTGATTGATGGTGCAATATACCATAAGAATAATAAGAATGAAACAGACAGGTACCTGCCACATAACACCCCAGCTTTAACAATTGTACCTAAGAAAGAAAAAAAAGTATGAATAGTGGACATGGCAGTATCTGGAGATAGCAGGATAAAAGAAAAAGAACTAGAGAAAAATCACAAAACACAAAGACCTGCAAATAGAAATAGAACGATTGTGGTAAAAGAAACAGAAGATAATACCTATAGTAATAGGTGCCTCCAAAACAACTAGAGCACTTAAACACTATCACCATCAGTCAATTGCAAAAGGCAGCTTGACCCAGAACAACTTACATCCTGCAACGATACTTCTAACCCCATCAAACAACAACATCTGCCTATCCCAGGTCCTTGGGAAGGACTCGAGAGGTGGATAAAAATGCCAAATCCACTCTGAACATCTGTGTTACGTACGGAGGTACGTAGCCAAAATTTGCATGCACCACCCTGATTGGTCGATCTGATGGTGGGAGAAATAAACCGCTGTCAGTGGCCGGCTAGTCTGCCGAGGCTTGATAAATAGCGAGCCCTGGCAGCCTGCCGGCAGTTCGTATTGCTACTTCCCGCATCTGTCTCCTTCTTCCGCGCCCACATCTAACACTGGTGACGAGGGTGGGATCTTGAAGAAAGACAAGGAAAACAAAGGCACCTTGTGGCATCCATGGCCATTTTTTTTGAAGCAAATATCGTCCTGCTCTGGCCAACCTGAGGATGGCTACCCAAACCTCCCCCACACCAGCAATCTTCGACCCAAAGATGGAGGAATGGCACACTTTCCGCATGTTCCTGGAAGCAAACAATTTCCAGGACTTACCCGACAATCGGAAGAGGGCCCTGTTCCTCACCTACTGTGGCACCAAGATCTACAAGATGGCACAGACCCTTGTAGCGTCCGCAGACCTCGAATCCATTTCACGGACGACTCTACAGACCACCCTGAAAGACCACTACACCCCGACTGCAACCCCTATGGTAAGCCGCACCGAGTTTTACCATCACCGCCAAAGAGAGGGAGAAACAGTTAATGACTTTGTAACTAAACTAAGGGAGATCGCAACTAAATGCAAATTTATAAATCCTGAAGAGATGATGAGGGACCAAATCATCTTAGGGATGAGGGATCTCATGCTACAGAAGAAGCTACTGGTGAAGCGAGGGGTCACTTTCAAGGACACAGTGGAAGAAGCAAGAGCAGCTGAATCCTCGGACAACTCCGCGGCTGATCTCAGGAAGACAAGCGGAGTCCATCGTACCCATCGGGAGCCCGACTGGATGACCGAGGTTCCAGAGTACGAGGACGAGTCGGAAGAGGAGGAAGCCATACACCGCGTCGACCCTGAGAGAAGGGTAAGCCCCAAGGACTATGACATTAGGCAAGCCCACTGTTTGGGTTGCCTAGGGGCCCATGCCAGAGCGGTTTGTTGCTTTAAAGAAGCCATCTGCCACCGGTGCCAGAAAAGAGGCCACATAGCCGAGGCTGCAGAGCCACCCAACCAATTTCCTACCCACCTAAGCCACAAATGGGACCGGGGAGGCAAGGGCAACTCAGGCCCAGTTTTACAAGGAACAAGCGCAGGGAGGAACCATATTCCAACAACCGGGGGAACTACCACACAACCATAGGTCATTTGGACGCGGGCGAGGGGGACAAGTTCCATGTTACAGTCCCCATCGAAGGACACCCCTGCAAAATGGAGTTGGACACTGGGTTGGTATTCACCATCATGTCATGGGACACCCTGAGAAGCATCCAGCCGTTGGCATCAAGAAACTAACTCAAGCCGCAGCACATAAGACTGAACGATTTCCAAGGAAATCCGATTAGAGTCCTGGGCAGAGCCACATCCGATTCAAGGATTTTTCCAGCAAGCTACCCCTGACCGTCATCCACGGAACCTGGCCCACCCTACTGGGTGTCGAGTGGCTCAAGCCTTTGGGCATAGGCATCACCGGCATCAACCGAATAAAAGGGGATAAACTAGATCAACTACTTGTGGAATTTCAAGACATGTTCGATGCGAGCCTAGGTAAATATATGGGCAAACCCATATCGTTCAACCTAGACCCCAACCTCACCCCCATAAGGCTAAAGCCTCGGAGGGTTCCTTTTGCTCTATGGCTCAAGGTAGACGAGCAACTAGATAAACTTATTGCCCAAGGGGTCCTAGAGCCAGTTGATCATGCCACGTGGGAGACACCCATAGTCCACCCAGATGGGTCCATTCGCATCTGTGCTGACTATAAATGCACCATCAAAAACACGCTGCAACAAAGTGCATACCCAGTGCCAGTGGTGCAACATCTGCTGCATTCGTTGGGAAATGGGCAAATATTTGCAAAGTTGGACTTGGCCCAGGCCTATCAGCAATTACCGATGGATGCTGCCACCGCAGAAGCCCAAACTATTGTGACTCATAGGGGGGCATTCAAATGCAAACACCTACAGTTTGGAGTAAGTGTTGCCCTGGGGCTATTCCAGAGCATGATGGAATGCCTCCTACAGGGTCTCCCAGAGGTACTTCCTTACCTCGATGATGTCCTCATCTCGGGAGAATCCCAAGAACAACTCATGGGCCGATTAAAAGAAACCCTGAGGCAGTTCCAGAAAAGGGGACTCAAGGTAAAAAAAGAAAAGTGTAAAATCGGCGTAAAAAAGGGCGAGTTCCTAGGGTTCCTAATTGATGGGTCGGGCATCTGCCCCACGGACAGTAAAGTAAGAGCAATAAAAGCAGCCCCGACCCCAACAAATAAAACAGAGCTACAAGCCTTCTTAGGATTGTTGAACTTTTACAGTGTTTTTTTTAAAACAGAAGGCGACCGTTGCTGAACCACTCCACAGACTACTGGGGAAGGTGACCACGTGGACATGGGGACAGAGAGAAGAAAAAGCATTTGCCGCCATAAAAGATCTACTCTCGTCCGATAGCATTCTCATTCAGTACAATGAGACCCTTCCCCTATTACTGACATGCGACGCGTCCCCTTTTGGAGTCACAGCAGTCCTCAGTCACTGGCTACCAAACGGATCAGAAGCACTGATAGCCTATTATTCAAAAACATTGTCTCCAGCCGAGCGGAACTATAGCCAGCTGGACAAGGAAGCCCTGGCAGCAGTAGCCGGCATTAAACGCTTTCACGAATACCTATTTGGTCGTAAATTCGAACTTATCATGGACCATAAACCATTACTGGGGCTCCTCACAGGAAATCAACAGACGCCGAATTACATGTCCCCCAGAATGACAAGATGGTCCATTTTCCTGACGGCATACAAGTACACATTAATTCACCGACCTGGGAAAAGCATCAGCCATGCAGATGCCCTCAGCAGATGCCCTACACCTGAATACGTGGAGGATCCCCCACCTGTGGCCCAAATCCTGCTAATAGACATCGATAAGTCCAGCCCAGTCACATCAAATGAGATAGTGGAGCATACCAGAAGGGACAAAGTATTATCCAAAGTAATGAACTGGGTGTTAAGCGGGTGGCCACGGGAAAGGATTGGGGATGAATACAAAGGGTTCCAAAATAAACAGCTTGAACTATCAGTACTCAAGGGATGTTTACTGTGGGGAGAGAGAGTTGTTGTACCCCAAAGCTTGCAGAGACAAGTCCTAGAGACACTACATGTGGGGCACCCAGGAATCGTCCACATGAAAGCGCTGGCCAGAAGTTACATCTGGTGGCCCAATCTGGACCAGGACATCACACAGTGGGTGGCGACCTGCATGCTGTGCCAAGAGACATGACCGGCTCCTCCCCGCACACCAACCCTGGAGTGGGAAAGACCCAAGGGCCCGTGGTCCTGCATACATATTGAGTTTGTGGGGCCTATGGCGGGACAGTCATTCCTGATCGTAGTGGACGCGTATTTTAAATGGCTGGAGGTCGTGACCATGTCCACAGTGCCCACGGAGGCAACCATATGGGCATTAAGGAGAATCTTCGTGACACACGGCCTACCCGAAGTCCTCATCTTGGACAATGGGCCCCAACTCACTGCCAAGCAGATGGAGTCCTTCCTGGCTGGGCTGGGCATAAGACATGCCCTCATCTCACCATTCAGTCTGGCGAGCAATGGTCAAGCAGAGAGAATGGTGAGAATGACCAAAAAAACTCTCACCAGAATGGGCCCAGGAAACTGGCAAGAAATAATCGACCAGTTCCTGCTAGCTCAACACATTACGCCAAATGCCGCGACCAACAAGAGCCCAGCAGAGTTGTTAATGGGGAGGAAGCTGAGATCCCAACTGGACAGGCTGAACCCCAACTATAACCCAGAGATACCCTTGGACTCCAACAGACCATTCAAATCACTCGCAATAGGTGATCTGGTATTCTCCCATAACTACATGGGCGAGCCCAAATGGGTGAGAGCTAAAGTTGTGGCTGTCACCGGACCGAAGTCATACCAAGTTGAGCTGGAAGACGGTCGAGTGTGGTGGAGACACATCGATCAAAGGCTAGGAGGATCAAAGCTATGACAACCTGATGAACCACAGCCTCAAACAAATCAAGGACAGTCCCAAAAAAGACTCGGGTCTCCGCCCCGAGGAGCATACACAACCGGTGAACAAGAAGACAATGCAGAGATTCCAGCCCTGACTACAAAACCCCCTGAATCCCTGCTCTCAAACCCGGAGGAGGAGCGCGAACCCCTACCTGGAGCTGACGGAGTCCAGCGACGTCACTCGGGACCAGAGGACGGAAACCCTAGGCCGGAGTCCACCCCACCCAGTAGAGGGTTCCAGATACTTCCACAAGCAGGTCCAGGAGCAGCAACAGACATGACTGCACTAACTGAAGTCCCAGGAACAACTGAAGCATGCAGGCCCAGAAGGACAATACAATGCCCCGCCTACTTGCGCGACTACGTGACTTTTGTTGGAAGCCGATTGGACAATTCTCAATCTAGGAGGGGAGGGGTGTTACATATGGAGGTACATAGCTGAAATTTGCATGCACCACCCTGATTGGTCGATCTAATGGCGGGAGAAATAAACCGCTGTCAGTGGCCGGCTAGTCTGCCGAGGCTCGATAAATAGTGAGCCCTGGCAGCCTGCTGGCAGTTCGTATTGCTACCAGCTAGGGAAATAAAAGGTGCTGAACTGTTCCCGCATCTGTCTCATTCTTCCGTGCCCACATCTAACAATCTGTCTGACTGTGCAATCAACCATAATAATAGTAATAACAACAATTAACACCTGCTCTTCATCACTTAGGATAGAGGCCAAATGACTGTCTCTGGACACACAGAAGTTCTCGGCGTCGTACCAGGTCTTTTTTCCTTTTGAAATGTAGTACAAATTCATTCCAGAAAAATTCCAGCCATTTGCAGACTTTTCAGTTTTTTGGAAGAGAGCATCTAAAAAGAACAGGTGTAAAGAGATACGTTAAAAGTAGCAGGTATTCTTTTAGGAGACAAGATGGCTGCCAATTTCTACTCTGTCTTCTAGATGAATCTCCGATAAAAGAGAGTATGTGTAGCTCAGGGTTGAAATAAGGGATCCTTGGTGTTCTCTGAAATTGGTTGTAGACTTGACCCAACTAGGTAACATCATCAGTGCTAGAAGGGAGTGGGGATTGTGGAGAGGAGGGGGAGGAGGGAAATGAGAGGAGGAGGAGGACTGTGGGGTCCTTGGTATTCTCTGAGTTTTGTTATTTTCTTGCAGGTATTTCATGACCCAACTGTAGGTATCATCATCAATGCTAGAAAGGAGTGGAGGCTGCAGAGAGGAAGAGAAGGAGGACTGTGGGATCTTTGGTGATCTCTGAACTTGGGTGTCAGTGCACTGCTGATGTTTCTTAGTTTGGGTAGTGAAACATCTGCAAGGAAATAACCAAGCTTGGAGAACTCCAAAGACTCTTCAGATGATTCTCCTATTTGGCCAATCGTCCTCCAAAGATTCTCTCAAAATAATAAATTAGTCCAAATTTTCCTTATCCTTGTTCATGCTATCCTTTTGTTCAATTGGGACCCCTCAAAGAAGCTGTTCATACAGGATATTGATGGCTCTTTCGAATCACTCAGCTTGAAAGGGGAGAGAGCTATCGCCCACCATACATATTTATTTATTTATTTATTTATTTATTTATTTATTTATTTATTTATTTATTTATTTATTTATTTATTTATTTATTTATTTATTTATTTATTTATTTATTTATTTATTTATTTATTTATTTATTTATTTATTTATTTATTATTTAAATTTCTATGCCGCCCAACTCCCGAGGTACTCTGGGCGGCTTACAACAGAAATATAAAAAACATTAAAAACCATTATAAAAACATTTAAAAAACGATTTAAAAACCCATGCACACCATTCATGGCCAGATCTCGCAGGATTACAACAGCGAGATCAACGGCCCCAGGCCTGCCGGAAAAGCCAGGTCTTCACCGCTTTCCGGAAGGCCAATAGGGTGGGGGCAGTCCGGATCTCAGGAGGTAACTAGTTCCAGAGAGCTGGGGCAGCCACAGAGAAGGCCCTCCCCCGCAGGCCCGCCAGCCGGCAATGTTTAGCTGACGGGACCCAGAGGAGACCAACTCTGTGGGATCTTACCGGTCGCTGGGAGCTATGTGGTAGAAGGCGGTCTCGAACATAGCCTGCTCCTGAGCGATATAGGGTTTTAAAGGTAATAACCAACACATTGAATTGTGCCCAGAGACCAATAGGGAGCCAGTGCAGCTCGCGGAGAATTGGTGTAATGTGGGTGTACCTAGGTGCACCCATGACAGCTCGCGTAGCTGCATTCTGGATCAACTGTATTCTCCGAACACTCTTAAAGGGTAGCCCCATGTAGAGCGCATTGCAATAATCTAACTGTGAGGTGACAAGGGCATGAGTGACTGTGAGGAGAGCCTCTTGATCCAAGTATGATCGCAATTGGTGCACCAAGTGAACCTGTGCAAAGGTCCCCCTAGCTACAGCTGTCAAATGTTGCTCTAATCTTAGCTGTGAGTCTAGGAGGACACCCAAATTGCGAACCTGCTCCGAGGGGGACAATTTCTCCCCCCCCAGAACCAAGGATGGACAGTCGACACAGTCTTTGGGAGGCAGTACCCACAGCCACTCAGTCTTGTCTGGGTTAAGTCTGAGCCTGTAAACTCCCATCCAGACCCTCCCCGCCTCCAGGCACCGGCCCATCACATCCATCGCTTCACTGAACTGACGCGGGGTGGAGATATACAGCTGGGTATCATCAGCATATTGCTGATACCTCACCCCGTATCGTCGGATGATCTCACCCAGTGGTTTCATGTAGATGTTAAATAGCAGGGGAGAGAGGACTGAGCCCTGTGGCGCC
>QLTV01001831.1:129154-142009 GCA_003457575.1 Thermophis baileyi
AGTGTGTAAAAGGCTATGGTTTTCCCAGTTACAATGTATGGCTGTGAAAGTTGGACCATAAGAAAGGCTGAGCACCAAAGAATTGAGGCCTTTGAACTATGGTGCTGGAGAAGACTCCTGCGAGTCCCTTGGACTGCAAGGCGATCCAACCGGTCAGTCCTAGAGGCGGAGCGCCAAAGAGTGGAGGCCTGTGAACTGTGGTGCTGGAGAAGGCTCCTGCGAGTCCCTTGGACTGCAAGGCGATCCAACCGGCCAGTCCTAGAGGAGATCAACCCTGTCTGCTCTTTAGAAGGCCAGATCCTGAAGATGAAACTCAAATACTTTGGCCACCTGATGAGAAGGAAGGACTCACTGGAGAAGAGCCTAATGCTGGGAAAGATTGAGGGCAAAAGGAGAAGGGGACGACAGAGAATGAGGTGGCTGGATGGAGTCACTGAAGCAGTAGGCGTGAGCTTAAATGGACTCCGGGGGATGGTAGAGGGCAGGAAGGCCTGGAGGAACGTTGTCCATGGGGTCGCCATGGGTCAGACACGACTTTGCAACTAACAACAACAACTTGGTCATTGCATGGTAGTCTGATTTCAATCTTCAGGTAGCAACAAGGATGTCCTCTTTATCATCTCCTTCCTTCCTTTATTCTTGAACCCGTAAGCACATCTAAAAGTTGTCTTATTGATTGGGCATCTGGGTGCATGCAGATGTCATGTAGGCTCACGAGAGAACTTGCAAGATGAGGGGGGGGGGGGAGATCGCAGACCAATTGTGAAAAGGATTTAGATGTGGTTTACTAATGCTCACACCATTTGAAAATCCTTCCGCTGATTTCTACGAAGGTTTTAGGGCTCAATTTCCTTGTAGTGGTCTAAGGATCCTAAACATTTTCTCCCATTTGGATCAAGGAGAAGGAAGACAGAGGTCCTAGCAGCCATTCTCTTTTTAAGAAGTAGGCACATAATCCTTCAGGGCCAATAGATAGAGATGGTTTTAGGCTGCGTAGTGCTTTTTCAATGTTATCTTCTGTAAAATCGATATGTAGTAGATAGTTGCAATTAGTTGTGGTACGACTAGGAAATGTGGGGCATGAGCCATTGCTGTTTACAAAGACTGAACCGAAGAACGTGTTGAAGAAGTTGGCCTTAACGGTTTCATCATTACAGTCTTTCCCATTAGGTCCTTTTAGGGGTGGGATGGATCTCGAGTCTTTTTTTTTTTAGTTTTTTTTTATATAAATAATTTTTATTAAACAGTTATTTTTAAAAACAAAAACAAAAATTTTGACAATTTCCTTCTTTACAACATTTCCACATCAGTACACATCCATAATATATCCATTTCCCCCCCATTCTTCAATTTACTTTTATCTATACGCGTGATTCCATTATTTTTTGTACATATTAATATATTGATATACTAAATTACAATCATTCATTGTGTGTCATTCTAATTTATATAAATTTATTACTAATTTCTAACTCCTATATCCTCTTCATTTAATCTTTCCTTAGCCTTTACATCTATCCTCTAACCATTTGTACCATTCATTCCATGCCATTCTTACCTGATATGCCCTTTTTCCGAGGATCGAAAGGAGAGTCCAGGATGGGTAGCTCCATAGTTCTATTGACTGGGTTGAATTTTCTGAGGATCCGCCTCCCTGATGATGTTTCCTCAATCAACAAGTCCAAAGCAAATGACGCAAGCCCACAGCAGTATCCACGGACCGTGGCAAAACTCCCGAGAGACCTGCAGAAATATGAAACACCAACCCCCCCCCCCCGACGGCCAGCCAAAACCAGACCCAAGGGTGGGACTGGACTCTCCCTTTGATCCTTGGAAAAAGGGCGTATCAGGTAAGAACCAACGCCCCTTTTCCCTCATATCAAAGGGAGAGTCCAGGATGGGACATACCAAAGGTAAGTAGTCCAGTAGGGCAGGCAAATGCTATTCACAGATCCTCAGCTCCCCATGTACCTGCTGCAGCACCCGCCGGCTGAACGCCATATCAGCAGAGGCAAACGAGTCAATCCGGTAGTGATGGATGAAAGGGGAAACCGATGACCATGTTGCCGCCTGGCAAATCTCCTCGACCATAGCCTGGGTAGTCCAGGCAGCCGTGGCAGCTGCACTCCTGGACGAGTGCGCCGTCACACCCTGAGGCACCGAAATGGACTGCAACTCGTATGCTTTAGCGATGCAGGCCCTAAGCCACCTACTGACCGTGGAAGGCGAGACCTTGTGGCCAAGCGACGCTGGTCGAAAAGACACAAACAAAGCCTCCGTCTTCCTGAAGGGGGTGGTTCTGCAGATGTAGATGCGAAAAGCCCTCCGCACGTCCAGATTATGCCACCAGATCTCCAACTCGTGGCGCGGTTCTGGACAGAGGTTAGATAAAATCAACTCCTGGGCACAATGGAAGCTGGAGTTGACCTTAGGCAGGAACACAGGATCCAGCCGCAGAACCACCCGGTCCACCTGGAAGACGCAAAGGTCCTGGCGTGTCGACAACGCCGCCAGCTCCAAGATCCTCCTCGCAGACATGATGGCCACCAAGAATGCCCCCTTCCACGCTAAGGGTCGTAGGCAAGCCTCCCGCAAAGGTTCAAACAGAGGCTTGGACAGAGCCTGCAAAACTGTAGTCAGATCCCAGGTGGGATAGCGGTGAATGGGAGGGGGCATGAGATTAGAGCCCCCCGCAAAAAAAGGCAGACCCGTGGATGATGGGCCAGGGAAGCACGGTCCCCAGAGTCCCAAACTGAGGCCAAGGCCACAACCTGCCACCGCAGTGTGCTGGGAGAAAGGCCCCTGTCGAGACCATCTTGAAGGAAATCTAGGACATGTACAACCGCCACCCCCCGAGTGTCCAATTGGCGCTCACCGCACCAGACACAAAAGGCCCTCCAGGACGCTTCATAAATCCACGTGGTGGAAGGCCACCTGGCTGCCTGCATCATCTGGATGACCCGACTGGAGAATCGCTCCCGGGCTAGGAGGCCCCGCTCAACCTCCAAACGGTTAGCTGGAACCACTGGGGATCCGGATGATGAATGGGCCCCCAGCTGAGGGAGACCGACTGGGTCGGCAAACCATGGGCGCCTGAGCCAGAGGGGAGCCACTAACAGTAAGTCCGCCCGTTCCTGTAGCACCTTCTGGATCACGACTGGGAGGAGAGGCAAGGGTGGGAAGGCATAAAGGAGACCCCTGGGCCAGGAGCACCTGAGGGCATCCACCCCCTCCACCCCCAGGGATGGGAACCTGCAAAAAGAACAGGGAAGGTGCGCCAGCCCCCACTCCGACTGGTCGACTTGGGCCCGACTCAACCCGTCCGCTCTGATGTTGGAAGACCCTGCTATGTGCTCTGCTCACAGCGATAACAGGTGAGCCTCTGCCCACCGGCACAATGTGTCCAATTCCTTCATGAGCGGCCTCAAGCGAGTCCCCCCTGACGGTTGACATGAGCCTTGGTGGCGACGTTGTCCATCAGGAGAAGGACATGGGGACCCTGTAACCCCCCTTGGAAGGACGTGAGGGCCAAACGGGCCGCTCTGAGCTCCAGCCAGTTGATGTTGTGCTGGAGCTCTTGAGGAGACCACCTGCCCTTAGCGACTCTGGAGCCGAAGTGGGCACCCCAGCCAAAGAGGCTGGCATCAGAAGTCACCGACAGTCTTACTGGGTCTCAGAAACAGCAGCCCTTCGTGATGGCCCCCGACACCCACCAACGGAAGGACCACAACACCTCCGGAGGAATACAAATCCTGGTGAGCGATGAGCTACGACCAGCCCTCTGATGGGGCAGCAGGAGCCATTGAAGAGGTCTGGCGTGGAAGTGGGCCCAAGGGACGATGTCCAGGCATGAGATCATCTTTCCTAATCGTTGCGACAGGAGTACAATCGGAGCCTCTCTGGCCGCACGCATCTGGCCCACCAGGGACCGGATGCTGTCCTGTCGCTCCTGAGAAAGAAAAACCTGACCTGAGACAGTGTCAATCAGGGCCCCTAAGTGGACCAGTCTCGTGGTAGGCACCAGGTGACACTCAGACAGGGGCACAGAAAAAAACCAAGGTCCCTTAGGGCTTGGATTGTAGTGGCCAGATCTCTCTCCGCCAACTGCCGAGAGGATGCCTGGATGAGCAGGTCGTCCAAGTAACACTGAATCCCAATGGGGATCGACCTGAGAGAAGCTGCTAGCACTGCCATGACCTTGGTAAAGGTCCGTGGGGCCGAAGCAAGGCCGAAGGGGAGCGCTCAGCATAGCAGAAACTCAGATAACATCTGTGATCTGAATAGGGACATGGAGATATGCCTCCGTGAGATCTACAGAAGTCAAGAAATCCCCCTCCCGGATCCCGACTAAGATGGAATGTAGGGAGTGCATCTTAAACCTTCTGTAAACCAGGGATAAACCGAAGATCCTCCCCTCCCAAAGCAGGCGTCCCACCTTCTGGTCCTCACCCTATTTTAGGCGGCCCTCCTCCAGACAGGGGGGAGCTGGGGCAAGCTTCTTCAGTTTGGGCCCCTTCAGCACAGGTCTGAGTTTCAGTCCGACCACCCGGCCTTTAGCGGCAGAGGCAAGCCGCAACAACAGATGCTGATTTAGTCCCTTCAGGTTCAAAATTGCCCTCCACCCCCCTGAGGATTTGGGCACTAGAAACAATATTGAATAGAAGCCCTGACCCCGCTGCTCCGGTGGTACCGGCTGAATCCCCGAATGTCCAGCAAATGCCGGATCACTGATCACTGATTCTATGAGCCCCCAGTGTACCGGGTCTCCAGAAATGAGACAGCGGAGAAAAGACCTTGGGGGAGGGGAGAGGAATTCAAGGGAGAGCCCCGATCTAAAGGTCTCCCTGACCCAGCCATTGGAGGTTGTCTCCTCCCAGCGAGCTGCGAAAAGGCCTAGTCTCCCCCCAATGGGAGAACCAGGTCCCAGACTATTTCTGCCGGCAGAAAGGCTAGTTGCCACTACCTCGTCCCTGACGCCTGTACTGTTGTTGCGGCTTGCCTCTGCCGCTAAAGGCCGGGTGGTCAGACTGAAACTTGGACCTGTGCTGAAGGGGCCCAAACTGAAGAAGCTTGCCCCAGCTCCCCCCTGTCTGGAGGAGGGCCGCCTAAAATAGGGTGAAGACCAGAAGGTGGGACGCCTGCTTTGGGAGGGGAGGATCTTTGGTTTATTCCTGGTTTCTATCAGGAAGAGGTCCAAGGAATGGCCAAAAAGATTCCCCCCTTCAAAGGGGCCAGAGGCCAGCTTCCAACAGTTCTTGGCATCCATGCACCAATGACGCAGCGATAGCAACCTGTGCGCAGTCACCGACGATGCGATGGCCCAGGCTGAAAACTTGGCTGCAGCCAAGGAAGCGTCCACCGTATATTCCGCCGCTGCAATGATCTTTGACAGGTCTTGATGACTCCTGAGGTTGTCCAAGGGGACTCTGTCCTGCAGCTGCCAAAGCCACCGCACCGACACTCTCGTGAAAAATGATGCCGCGGTAGCAGCCCAGATGGCCCAAGAATTGGCTTGTTGAGCCCTGCATAGGGCCATCTCCTCCCGCCTTTCATCGGCCTTTAATGCATCATCCGCATCAGGAGGCAGAATGGAAATAGAGGTCAATGAAACCAGCAGCTGGATGAGCTGAAGTAGCTCGGGGCCCATGGCAAAGAGAGTGTTCTCCGGACCGCTGGGCTGCTGAGTGCGAGCAGGTGTGCTCCACTGGCGTCTAATAATGTCCAGAAACATGTCGGGAATAGGAACGGAATCTGGTGCCACCGCCTGTTTGGAGAAAAGAAAGTCCTCCTGTTCCCCAGAGCCCTGGGGTTGCAGAAGGTCACCAGAATCTGCCCCCCCAGTCGAGCGGTAGCCCGAGCCTTGGCCAAGAGCTGCTCACATAGGGCTGGATTGAACAAGCCCTTGAAGGGAGGTTTACCTAATGGTTCCGGAACTAAGTCCGAAAATTCCTCCTCCACCTGTAGCTCTCCTTCTGAAAGGGAAACCTGGCTTGCATCCGAATGATCGAAGACATAGGCCCCTGATAAGCCTGATAGTCCTCTGCCAGCCCTAATGGGGACCCATACACCCCCGGCAGTGAAGTCGCTGGAGCCAAGGAGGGTCTCTGATGCAGCTCCTCCGCGATACTCTCCCTGATGGCTACAGCAAGCCAAGCCTTCAAAGAGGGAGGGATATCCTGCTCCATTGTCCCCTCCTGGTGGAGCCCCACCATGGTAGGGGTGAAGGTGGCTGAGGGGGAAGCACGGGAACCACCGCCAGTCGCTGTAGCCTCCTGCCGAGGCACGGCCTCCTGGGCTCTGGTGAACTCCTTCTCCAACACCTTTTGGCGCTTCAGATCCGCCTTCAGATCCACCTTTGAAGCCTTCCGAGGGCCGGAGACCATCATTTTAAGCTTCTCAGTAACCGCCAGGCTCGCGGGCCTAGCCTGAGCCTGCGGTATGGCCGCCCTATCGGGAGCAGGGGGGGACCAAGACCCCCTGTGATGGGAAGTAGAGACCACCTCCCTGTCCATCCTGAATAGGAATAGGGGAAAAAGGACAAATTATTAATCCCCCAACTGACCAGCCTGGCCGCTGATGCTGGTTAAAGCAATAAAGGCCCACACAGACAGGTGGTGTAGCCCCGAGGGCACAGACATGACCGGGCAATATATCAACAGGAGGACAGAGGGATCCAAACCTGGAAAGATGCTGGTCAGGCCACCAGAATAAGGCAGGCTTACGCAAAAAGCCGCTGCTCCTGCGAATGCGGAGAAAGGAGTATGGCCGCAGTCAGGGACTCCTGTCAGGCCACCAGAATAAGGCAGACTTATGCAAAAGCTGCTGCTCCTGCAAAAACAGAGAAAGGAGTATGGCCGCAGTCAGGGACCCCTCCTCCATGCAGAATGGTCAACAGACCCGGGCCTTAAGGACAAAGTGGCAAGGAGGCCAACCAGCCGAAGTAGAAGCCTCCACCAAATAAATGGCACTGTGAGGCGACCGAGGATGAGCCTCTTATGCAGGCCAAGGCCCAATGTCCCAACTGGTAACCAACCGAGGCCGCGACGAACAAAGTCCAGTCCAGAAATTAAGGAAATTCAGCCGTATCAGCTGAATTATAATGAGAAAGCCGCCACTCGTGAACAGTAAAAAAATGGAACACACACCAAATGCACTGGCGATCCCCTCGCAAAATGGCGATCCTGCTCAAATTGAAAAAAACAAAACAAAATGGCGGCCACGGCCTAAAACCGCAAGCCGAGCGACCGTTAGTTCTCAAAATGGCATTTGCACCAAAAGTAAGCAGCCTGCAGCGATTCCAATAGCTAGGCTGGAAAACACGGCTGCGCGCCAGAGGGTCCCCTTGGAGATTGGCTCGTCTGCCAACCTAGCAGCTAGCCGCTGCTTGTAAAAGACCAGAGGTGACTGAATCGGATAGCCCTGTCACTGTCGGGGAAAACGAGGATGGCAAAAAAAAGGGACAGACGAAACACCGATCAAAAATCAGGCTGAAACCGCCCTGCTCCTCAGCGTGATCTCCGCAGCCAGCAAAGATAAAAGGGCAATAAATGCCGGCCGCCCGGCTGCCCGAAGGCAGCATGAGACAGGCACTCAAGGTACTCACGATCTCACAATCACGAACAAAGGAAAACTAAAATGTCGTTCCAAGGAAAGAATCAAACAAAAGTCAGGGAAAGCCCAGAAAGGGATGAAAAATCAATAATTCCAAAGCTCACAAGAGCTGAAGAAAAAACGTCCATGAGCTGAGGACTGAGTTGAACGACTGAGGAAACGTCATCAGGGAGGCAGATCCTCAGAAAATTCAACCCAGTCCATAGAGCTTTGGAGCTAGAGTAACCCATCCTGGACTCTCCCTTCGATATGAGGGAAAATACTCTGTTTCTGCTTTCTCTTTTATTTCTTTTGTGAGTCTATCTAACTCTGCACACTCTAAAACTTTCCTTATCACGTTTTCCTCTGATGGAATATTATTATTCTTCCAATTTTGTGCATATATTATTCTTGCTGCTGTTGTAATATGTAAAATTAAATATTATGTTTTTCACTCTAAAACTTTCCTTATCATGTTTTCCTCTGATGGAATATTATTATTCTTCCAATTTTGTGCATATATTATTCTCGCTGCTGTTGTAATATGTAAAATTAAATATTGTGTTTTTTTATCATATTTCCCTGTAAATATTCCCAATAAGAATAATTCTGGTTTCATATCTATTTGCTGTTTAGTTATCTCTTCAAGCCATTTTCTTATTCTATTCCAGTATTGTTTTGCTTTTGGGCACGTCCACCACATGTGGTACCGGTAGTATGTTCCCTGATTTTGTCTGCATTTCCAGCAGTCTGGTGATGTATTCGGGAACATTTTGGCCAACCTCGCTGGTGGAAGGTGCCATCTGTAGAACATTTTATACATGTTTTCCTTACAGGATACTGACCTCGTCAATTTGTAGTTTTTGTCCCAGAGTTTCTCGCAATTCTCCAATTCAATATTATAGCTGAAGTTTTTGGCCCAAGTTATCATAGTTTCTTTAACTACCTCCTCCTCCATTCTATATCTCAATAGGTAATTGTAAATTTTCTTAATCAATTTGTCCTCTGTGCCTTGTAAGATCTTATCTAGTTCCTGTGGTTCTTTTTGAAATCCATATTGTTCTAAATCTTTCTTATATCTGGTTTGGATCTGTATATATGGCCACCAATCGATGTCTATGCCCTGTTCTTTTAGTTCTTGTCTTGTTTTTAGTGCCCCCTGATCATTTAGTAAATCTTTATATCTTTTTATTTTATCTATATCTAATATATTTGGGTAGATTAATGCTTCCATCATTGATAGCCAATTTGGTATTTTATTGTAATGATCTTTTTTTATTTTTTGCCATACTTGTAGCAACACATCCCTGATTAGATGTCTCTGGAAGTAACTGTGAGATTTATTTTTCCCATCCCATATGAAAGCATGCCATCCTATCTGTAGGCCATGCCCTTCTAATGTCAGTATCCTTTTGTTTTTTACCTCTATCCAATCTTTGATCCAAGTGAGTGCTGTTGCCTGATAGTATATCTCCCAGTCTGGGAGCCCGAAGCCTCCTCTTTCTCTGCTTCCTGCAATAGTTTTATTTTGATCTGTGGTTTTTTTCCCTAGCCAGATGTATTTCGTTATTAATTTGTTTAATTCTTGGAAAAAAAATTCCCTAATTTTATTGGTACTACTTGAAAAAGGAACAATATCCTTGGTAAAATGTTCATCTTTATGGAGGCTATCCTTCCAATGAGAGACAATTGTAATTTTTTCCAGGTTTCCAAGTTATTACAGGATCTCAAGTCTTTATGTTTGTTGTTTACAAAATTATAGAATGCGTGGGTGGATTTCGTGTGTAGAAGGTTTTCCTCTTGTTTGCTGTGGTAATTGGTGCATTCTGCCTTTATCTGGTGGCATAAGGTTTTGTAGTGGCTTTTAAAGTTAGCTACATAGCCAGTTTTGTTTTTTTGCCAAAGAGATTTTTTTTGCATTGGAGCTTCCTTATTGTTATGGGTAATTTTTTTTTTTTGTTTTTTGTTTTGGGGGTTATTAGTGGTACATATAGTTTAATGACTCTTTTGACTACAAGCAGGAAAATGTTATAATTGTCTTCTGCAGTATTACAGCCAGAGAATAGAATTTGCCAATCAAGAGATGAGAGGTCAGCAGCTATGAGATCATAGTTGGCTTTTTTAAAGTTATAATTTGGGATTCCATTATTATGATGATCTTTGTAAGGATGTAAATTGAGACAAAAGTCAATCATGCTGTGGTCACTGTTGGAAAAGGGTTCTTTTATTTGTAGACCATAAATTGAGTTTAAACTGTTGCAGAAGATGAGATCAAGGCAGTTGTTGAGTCTAGAGTTGAAAATAAGGAAACACAACAACGAAAGGGAGGAATGGAGAGTGGAGTAGAAGGAGAAGAAGAGAGAGGAGGGGAGAAGAGAGGAAAGGAGAGAGAGGGGAAAGAAGAAAGGGAAAGGAGAAGAAGAAAGGGAGGGGAAATAAGAGTAGGAGAGAGGGTTGGAAAAGGGAGGTAGAGGGGGAAGGGGAAGGGGAGAAGGAGAAGGAGGAGGAAAGAAGAAAGTGGAAAAGGAGAGAAGAAGGGAGAGAAGGGGAAAGAGGGGGGTTGTTGTGGAATAAGGGAAGGATATGGAATGATAAAAGAGCAACGCCGATCATTTATGTATCAATTTCAGGAAAGATAAGGCAAATATTTATTAATGGTTAAGAGACTGTATATTTGTGTATTTGTATGAGACATAAAAAAATATTTCTTTTTTTTAAAAAAAGGCAGTTGTTGAGTCTAGTGTTGTTAGTTACTAGTTGATCCAGTCCCAGATTAGTAACAGCATTGTACAGGGTTGCATGTATGGGTTCAGTTGTACATTCGTTTAGGGTCCAATTAATAAGAGGTAGATTGAGGTCACCAAGAAAGATAAGAGGGTGTGGGCAGGAGGCTGCCCATGTTAGTAGTGAAGTTAGCTTGTTCGCATGTTCAGTGTCGTAATCAGGGGCTCTTTAACATAGTAAGAAGCGAAATGTGGTATTTAAGGACAGTTCTCAGACAATGGTCTCAGGAAGAGAAAGCTCCTGTGTAACTTGAATATTTTTTAGATTTAGGGACTTTTTGTAGAAGATAGCAATACCACCCTCTCTACGGATTTCACGGTCCGACCGGTAAACATGATAGTTACTTATTGTGGTAATGGAGTCTGGGAGGGATGGCTAGTTTATACTACTTTGTAAAAGTAAAAAGTTGAGCTTTGATGTTATTATTTTATTCTACTGCACCAAAGGAAGTCAGGAGTTAACAAAAACAAAATGAATAAAACCTCACATTTGCTTTACGTGGATGACCTGAAGCTTTATGGAAAAATCAGAACTCCAAATCCCATCACTGACAAACATCGCAAGTGTTTGTGGCGCAGATGTAGCAATGGAGTTCGGCCCAGAGCAATGTGCTTCAGTAGCAATAAGGCAGGCTAACCTCATGACCGGTAAGGGAACTGGGATGCCAAATGGTCAAAGAACCCATCAGGAGCCCTCAGGATGAAGCCTACAAGTATCTAGGAATTTTACATTTCTGGATCACATCACGCATGGACAAGTTAATAATCTGATTCGTAAAGAATACATCTGAAGACTGAGAAGACAAAATTGAACAGTGGAAACAGCATCAATAACTGGGCCAACCTGTGATCCAATAGGCAGCTGGAAATATTAACCGGACACAAACTGAACTGGACAATTTGAACCCCAAAATAAGAAAACTGATAACTATTCCCTGGGCATGACAGAAGACACGATGAAAACTCTTTAATTTCATAACATATGGACAGACTTCACCCTTGTTTGAAGTGGGAAATGGTGACCATCCTAGATCAAGTCAAGTCCAAAAACAGTAGGGAATTTCTAGAACTCTGACAAATTGGCCATCAATAGACACACAGACATAAATGATACCTACATACTGTGCAAAAGAGACAATCAATGAGGCAAAAAGGGAACTAAAAAGACCAAAAGACACCTCCTCACCAGCAGTCAACACCCAGATGAGCTTAGATTAACTGCAAGATTAACCTCAGACCAACAATCGAGAAGTAAACAATACCCCAATCAATACACAGGATCCTTGCTGGCTTACCTCATCCCATTTTGTGCATCAGAGATAGGATGTGCCTGAGACAGAACGATTTCCGAGAGGGACATTCTTCCTGGGGAAGGTGCCCTGAGTGCCACTGATGTGCAGTTGCATTCTGAACGGGGCAAGGAGGAGGGACGGTTCGGCAGGAGGCGGAAGGAATATTTTGCACGAGTGAGGAGGACTCAGAAGGACTCTTCCCTTTCTCCTGCCAACCTCAGCGGCTGCAGAATATTCCCTGAGCATTCCCTGAGCATTTTCGCAGCTGGGAGCACCCATGGGTCTTGCAACCCAGAGAGTGCTTCTTATGCGTCCGTTTCTCTGTTATTGAGCTTGGATTCATGTGGATTCATGTTCCCTTTTAAGGGAATAGTGGTGTCCTCAGAGTTCCTGGCTAGGAGGAAAGCCCACGTTGCATTTTCAAGTGGGAGATGGATTACACCCGCTGAGAGGTCTCCTCTTCTTGAATGACAATAAATTTGCCAAGCAAGCAATAGCAATAGCACTTAGACATCTACTGCTTCACAGTGCTTTTACAGCCCTCTCTAAGCTGTTTACAGAATAATAGCAGAGTCACTAATGACACAGAGTCACTAATAGTTAGTTTTCTGCCAGAACATCCGTCCTATGGAACATTCTTCCTGCAGAGATTAGGATGGCCCTGATCCTACTGGCCTTTGGTAAGGTTGTGTGAACAACCATGGGCTGTAACATTCTCCTTGGCTGCTGTGCTATTTTAATTTTTGTACTTCTGATGGAAATTTATTTTTAATTTATTTAAAGATTGTTCACTGCCCAGAGTCACTGCTGAAACAGATAGCCATCCAAATTGAATAAATAAATAACCATTGGAAACAGGAATAAAACTAATGAAAAAAAAAAGAAGAATATGGAGAAGTGGCAGGACTAAAAATTAATAAAGATAAGACAAAGATTTTGGTTAAAAACCTAACAGAGAAACAAAAGAAAGATTTGATGAAGAAAGTGGATATTCAAGTAGTAAAAAAAGTTAAATATTTAGGAATTCAATTAACGGCAAAATGTACAACGATTAAATAAGATAAATATGGCAGATTATTGAAACAAATTCAAAAAGACTTGGAAAGATGGAAAAACCTACAACTTTGATTGGAAGAGTGGCAACAGTAAAAATGAACATATTGCCAAGACTATCGTATCTTTTTCAGACC
>QLTV01001832.1:2767-13529 GCA_003457575.1 Thermophis baileyi
CTACGCTTGATTCAGAACAGCGCCTCTCGCCCTGTACAGGAGATCGCCTTTCTCCCTCTGGGGCTCCGAGACTTCCCCTCTCCACTGGTGCTCTTTTCATGAGCGTTCCTTGCCTAACACGGCCACGATTATACAAAAAGCCAAGCGAGACTTACGAGGATTTCGTTGGCGCGCCCGCTCCGACGCGACGCCAACCGGAAGTCATGCCACAGGATTCTATTGTCAGGTGTTCAAATAGACCAGGTCAAGAAACTGACTCCACAAGATTGATTGCAATTATTCTTTATTGATGTAGACTAGAGTAACAGAATCTTAAAGGGATAAGCTTATTCCCTTCCCTGTCTCTTCTATACCAGGAAGTTGGGACAAAACCAATCTGAGTTTCTTTTTTTATACTTTCCTCATTTCTTGATGCTTTTGTAACTCTGCTGCATAATTTCTCCAAGGTTATCTACAGTACATAGCTCTCTTTTCCTATGCTATTTAAGGTCTACTCAAAACTGCTGCATGACATCACTTAGACCCCTAGAGTGAAATGACCACAGCAAATTTATATCAACCATATGTCTACTACATATCTTCCTACCTAAATCCAGGAAACAATCCATATCCTATAACATTGCCTAAACTCAATAATTGTTCTTCCTAACAATAATCATATTCACCACTCAGAGTTGCAATCGTGAGACGAGAGATTATATAAATCAGTCAAAAACAACAACAACAAGAAGTAGGCTATAAATAAAAGAATAGCTGAGAGAATGAGCAGAATTCCTGCAAGTAACTTTGTTTTCAAATGTGGAACATATCTGTATCTTCGTCATTTTCTCTATCTTTGCACATATACAAAGTTCAAAGCTATTTAATTGTTTTTCTTCCCCTCAGACTTTTTGTGTAAGAAGGAGACTGGCCCAGTGGTGAAATCCAATTTTTTTTACTACCAGTTCTGTGGGTGTGGCTTGGTCGGCATGGCTTGGTGGGCGTAGCAGGGGAAGGATACTGCAAAATCTCCATTCCCACCCCACTCCAGGAGAAGGATACTGCAAAATCTCCATTCCCACCCCACTCCAGGGGAAGGATAATACAAAATCTCCATTCCCACCCCACTCCAGAGGAAGGATAATACAAAATCTCCATTCCCACCCCACTCCAGGGGAAGGATAATACAAAATCTCCATTCCCACCCCACTCTGGGGCCAGCCAGAGGTGGTATTTGCCGGTTCTCCAAACTACTCAAAATTTCCGCTACTGGTTCTCCAGAACCTGTCAGAACCTGCTGGATTTCACCCCTAGACTGGCCCTACCTTCACAGAAGAGTCTGGTGCCAGACTTTTCTGTGAAGGTAGGGCCTGTCTGCACCCTGGTGTTGTTTATGTAATGGTTATTGGCCACATTATCAGGGTGAGAATCCTCTGTTGCAATAAAGAATTGGATGGAAGAGAGGTTGACACTAAAGAGAGAAGGACTGTTAGTAGATAGAAAACTGTACTCAGGGATTGTTCTAGATGGGGTTGCAACACCTCTAAAAGAGGAGAATCACAATTTAGAAATGCTCTTTCACCTCCAACAGTGACTGGATTTGGAAGTGGTGACTGATGAGAATCACATTTGCGCAATTACAAACAACATACCAAATGCAATCCTTTCTGAGCCAGCCAGATTTATAGTTACCAGCATTTTGATCGCAAACTATCTTGAATATTTTAATATGACCAATATATGACTACTGAAAAATATTATGGAATTATAAATGGTACTGGCCAGTGAAAGATACAGGGAGCATATGAAATCTATACTTTAAGATCTTCACAGATTACCAGTTGGACCTAAAATGCCTATATTGACCTTTATGCCCTAAAGAGCTTAGAGTCTGATTATCTATAGAATCACTTATTTTGTTATGAATCTACTGAGTTATTATGATCAGCCAAAAGCTCTTCTAAAATGTTTTAACCGCTAGAAGCTGAGTTATTGGATGGATATGCAGGATATATTTATTTCCACTCTTCTAGAATTTAGGATGATGGTGAAAACCCATCTCTTTTACTAACTTTTCAACTGTTAATTATTATAATGCTTGATTTTTATTTTAAACTGCATTTAAAAGGGAGTGATTAGTGATGAGGAGCAATTAATGTAGTTGAAACACACATTTGAATGCATACTTTTCTAGTTCTGCATTTTAAATTAATACACAAACCAAAATAGATAGCATTTGAAAATCACAGTTTAAAATAAATGTAATGCAGTTTGCGCAATTATTTTTAAAAGAAGCATATTAAGACCAATTAGAAATGCAAACATTCATTATACTAATCTACAGGAATGCATTATATTGGGAAAATTGTCTCCAGAAACTGTAAATGCAAAGCAAAACTGCAAACAATGAAGTGTATAGTTTGTAGAAAAGTGCACCAAAAATACATATGCAAGTTCATGCAAACTTTTTAAAACATGGAAATTCAACGAAGCAAATTGGATAGATTTGCAAACAGGAGAAAAGGAGAGAGGTTAAAGCTGACACCTATCTTAAGGATCAACAAGTTTAAAACTTTTGAGGAAGTTGATTATAAGTTGCCAATACTTCTTTGCTCTATTCCTGTTTAAACCACAAGATGTCTGGACTTAAACTCCCAAAATTCCCCAGCCAGCGTAATTCTGGGAGTTAAAGTCCAGGCATCTTAAAATTGCCAAGGTTGAGAAATGATGCTCTATTCCATTGGTTGCTTTAGAATAGGTACAGTATTTGGCTTGGGTACAAGAATTAAGTTTTTTTCTTTGTTTTTTAAACAAGACTAGTTCATTGCAGTTGGAATTATGTTAACTAGTTTAAAGTGCAGTACCACTTTGAAGCTCAGCAAAATGTGTTATTCTAGACGGTTGAATAGATCAATTGGCCACTTAACGTCCTTCTTCCCTTGTATGCTATCTCTTGTCAGGGATGCTGAAGCATTGATTCCTTATTTTCAATGACTCTTGGATATTTAGTACGTTTCAAGCTGACAAATAGTCTACAAGAGACTATTGTTTGCAATACATATAACTGTGTCACAGTTCTAGAGTGGACACTCTATTTCATGATGGAAATGAATTACATAGTGTGAAATTACCTGGGCAGAATCTAATATGTAATGTAAAAATATGGGAGTAAGTTAAGTCTGTGCTACAAGAAGAGGTCGGGAGTAACTAATCATTTTTCGGCAATACATTGGGTGATCAGGTGCTTTGTTAAACCTGAATTAGCTCATTCATATAAGACGTTTAGCTACTTGTTGTGCATTTGGCAGAATTTATTTACTTGAGACTCATAAAGCTGTTGTCTACTAGCTGTTGTTCTCCTCGGAGGATAATAAATCTTTGAAGCAAGGGATATTGAATGAACATATTCGTATTATGTGCACCCATCCTCAGTGGGGAATGGCACTCCAGAGACTGAAGATATCACATCCAAAGTAAGAGAGAATAAGAAACATTATTCTCTAAAGGGGATGTCATATTCAAAGAAATTCAAAGATAACTAGTTTTGATATTGTTGAGGGGAAAAAAATCTTTGATAGAATATTATGCTGTTTTGTGTTAATTTAGTGCCTTTGTTTATAAGACACTAAAAGCTATGAAAAAATAGGCATTACTGGACAAGTAGCTGCCTTAAGCACTGCCCTTAAAATATGAGTAACTGGATATTGTTTCCAGTAAATAGGGCACAAATAGGCAAAATGTTGTTCCAGTAAGAACAGTTTGCAGTTGGACCAGAAAAATGCGGCACGGGTAGAGTGTCACACAAATGACTTCAGAGAAACTAGACTGAGACAGTATTTGGGAAAATATGCATTAAGTCCAGGAAACAGAAAGCCTGAGAAAGAAACTCAGACCAACTCCTCCCCAATTCACCAGAATATAAAAGGGAGGAAGGAGAAGATTCAGACTTTCAAGACTCTGTTGCTATAGGTTATATAAATAAAGTTTAGTTCCAGTCGTATCTACAGCATCTGTTTCTTAACCTGGCCTACTTCAGATGGCTGGCATCATGCCAGCCATGCCTATGCATTACCTTCGTTCTATGAGCTGCACTGGTTATCAGAAGGCCTCCTGGTACCATTCAAGGTACTGGTTATCACCTATAAAGCCTTTCATGGCATAGGGCCTGGTTTTCTGAAAGATTGTTTTCTATAATCTCTATCCAGCCTATATGATTGGACAGAGTTAACGTACTCTGGATCCCTTCATTAAGCCATGTCATGGGATAGGATCTAGGAAGTTTGTGGCATCTTTGTCACAGTCCTTCTCTCTGGAACATCATCCCCACAGAGATTTGTCTGGTCGTCACCCTGGCTATGTTAAGAGAATCCTAAAACCTGGCTCTTCCCCCAGGGTTTTAGGTCAAACTGAGCTGCAGTCCCATATATTGTATTGTTTCAGAATGCTGGTTTCTTCTTTCTTATATTGGGTTTTTTTAAATTTGTATTTTAGAAATGATTTTATAGCATGCCACCAGAGTCACTATGAAAATGGATGGTCTTATAAATTAAACAAACAAATAATCTGTGCATGTATACATAGGCTGTGCAAATGTCAGATGATATAGTTAGGATGGGAACACTAAATAAATATAAATAAAGAATCCTGTCTCTTGAGTTTTTGTCTTTCAGTATCCAAGATGTGTGAGACTGACTAAGCTTGGGGTCAAGTAAAGGGAGGCTGTAGCAGTTTTCTTTTGTTGTGTCTTTATTTGGGACTGGAAGAAAATTCCACAAACCCATATTAAGCGTAGGCTAAAACTCTACAAGGGAACCTAGATAGCATTGGTTTTGCCAAAATAGACTGTGAAGTCTAGAAATGCTCCAAACTCACATGAATAGCATAGGGAAGTTAGAAGTAGCTAGCAAATAATTACAATTTTGATGAGCAGTCAAATTTAAGGTAAAATTGAATCTTGAAATTTATGATTGGGAATCTTCTCCAACTTTATTGCAAGTTAAAAATAATTCAAAACATTTGGAACATTATTACGGGGGGTAAATTCTGGTTTTCAATTTTTCAGTCATGTTGATATTCTAGATTTCATACATCAACATTCTGAACTTTTGAATTGTTAAAACAGTAATATTTAAATTCTATCTATGTGGCCTGCAGGCACAAGGAATGCAGGCACAAGGATTTCAAGGCAAATCTGGATTCAGAATCCTAGCATGCAGCAGGAATTTTTATGAATCCCAGTCAGATTCTAAGATCTTGAACTCAATTTTGATTAGAAGCATGACAATCCTCAGAAATCCATTTTATTTTGCTCAGCAGTTTGACATTTTTACTAAAAACCCTAAAGTAATGTTCACAAAATAGCATTTACTTAAAAAAAAAAAAGAAATGTGCAAAGTGGTCAGTGGTTATAATTCAAAAACAATTCATTTTCCATTACCCTGGAGAATAATTATGGGGGAGTTGGGGGGGGGGAACAGGATATATGTTTAGCTCTTTTAGAGTGGAGCCTGTTAAATGGCTCTTCATTAGGCAAATTCATTTTCCCTTTGGTTGAACACTATAGCAGATGCATTTTTCACCCACTTGGTGATTTTAAACTGTGTAGATTAACAACAATAGTAGCAAATATATAGTTTGTTGTTAGAATTTGGAATGGATACTGAACTTTGTATTATTTCAGTTTATGATACTGCATACAAAACTGATGGGGTTAGGAATTACTTTTAAACACCGGGGAAACAGATGATGAATGCAAACACATTTTCACACATTAATTTGTCAGAAACATATGTGCAAAAGAAACAAAATATTAAGCATGCAATGTTGTCTTCCTTTAAGTTGCAATGTATATTTAGGGAGATAACATATGTCAACAATTTGGTCATGTTCACAGTTAAGACTAAATATTTGCTCTGAGTCACAAGACATGTTGTTTTTGCTGGGCTCTTGTTGATCGTGTCCTAAGAATGGTTGCATGGAAAGCACTGAACAACCATTCTGAATTGAGAGAGAGAGAGAGAGAGATGCTTGAATATTTATAGATAAACACAAGGAAGGAAAGAAAGAAGATGCTAAAACTATGTTGCATTCCCTCTTATTTCAAAAGTGGTTTCAAAAGGAAAACACAGTGGAATTTCCTTTTTGATTACTGAAAATGTGGAATCATTTTTAACTCTCATAGTTTTAATTACTTTGCATTATGAGTAATCACCAGGTGTATCTTTTTTTACACAAAGTGAATGAAAATAATGAATGAAAACATAAATGGCTGAAACTTCATATCTGATTATGCCGTGTTTAGTACCCGTTTTTGTAAGACTGCATAACTGAATGGGGAAGCTATATATGCACTGGCATGAATTTTAGTGATCGTATATTCAGATGTTTGATCTTGGATGATTCATTGACACATGCCAGTTACGAGCGTGATGTTTCAAGCCATCTAGTTTCAGTAAGAATATCCACGCAGGCGAAAAGCACCAGGAAGCCAGCAAGATCATACTTTATTAGATAGATAGGTAGACTCTAACAATCATGTAATAACTTCATGTATATTATGACTTAGAATGAAATAATGTTCAATAGGTCTGGCTTTGCATTTTTCATGGTACTGGTAAATATAAGTAATATTGATTAACCCAAGCTAACATGTATGTTTTCTGAGGTCAGACCAGGTTAAATATCCATCACTACAAGATCTAATATGGTACCAAATCTAGGGGTGCCACTTCTGACCAAAAGAATTAAGCTATTTTTTCAAGACCACTTTAATCAGACACTTCCATACCTGGTGTTCCCATCACCTAGTGATCAAATGGGAATGCAGCAAAGCAGAATTTGTGTTCAGTTCAATACGTAGAATGGATTATGGACACCCCAAATGCTTGCTAGACCTACAGTATTTGGTTGAATGTGGTACTTGTGTAGAAGGAACTAAATTCTAATTCACCCTCTTTCTTACCTGCAGACTATGAGTAGGTCAGAAAAAATCAAGATGAACAATGCTATGTATGCAATCAGCAGCCAGCTTCTTTAAACCTGCATGTATTTCAGAATATTCAAGAATTCTTTAAAACTGATAAAGGAATGTATACAGCAGCATAATTCATTATCAGATTAGTAAAAGCAAGTCTCAAATGATGATATTGAACTTATCTGAAGATGAAAAACAGAATATAATGGATTTTAATCTTGCTGTCAAAAGGATTTGGTGTTTGGAAATGTATTTAACAAAAATAAGAACCTGTTCAAGTACAATTATTCCTCAAATTGGAAAAGCATAATGGTAGATATCTGAAGATGAAAAAAGTAGAAAATGTCATGGTTAGGTAGGATCACAACAGTAGAAATGAAGATTTTTACCAAAATAATTTTTTTTCAAAGGTCCCAATAAAAGTGAAAATATATATTAAATGGCTAGCAAGAAAAAAACCAACTATTTTATACAGTCTATTTAAAAGGTCAAGGGTTAACTTTAAGACCCTACAACATTTGAAAGTTTGAGATAAACTGGCAATAGCAAATTTTAAACTGTATTGAATAGCAGATTGGATTAAAGTGCTTTATGGCTTGCTTCTGTTGAAGGAACAGGACTCTCAGATCATCTGCAAAAATATCTTTGGTTTGTATAAAAATATACACTCAATAACCCAATCAATAATAAGCTGTACTCTAAAGTGAGGGATCAATACAGAAAAAGAATTAATCCAGATTTATCACCTCTTGTTTTAATATTAAATATCGATTTTTATGAAAGAGAACCTAGGAAGAAATTTGACCAGTTGGAGGGATAATTTATACAGATTGCAAATATTACTTATTAACAAAACAAAGATGAAGTCCTTTGAAATTCCCTATTTGAAATGGCCAGAACCAGCTCTCTAGTTTCAGCACATAAAAATAGGCAATATAGTGTCACACTGGAATTGCAAAACAAGATGAAATTTGAATTATTTACCACACAAAATTCTGCTACATTTATAGGGAATCTATACATTGCTGGTGAAGTACAATTCAGAAAGCAAAGTAAGGATTGTATGATGAAATGGATGCCACATATAAAGAGAACTATAGGTAGTCCTCGACTTACAACCAGGGGTGGGTTCTAACTTACCTCGCTGCCGGTTCGCTTCCTCCCGCGCCGCGTGGGCACACCTCGTGGGCAAGCGCATGCACAGTGCCGAAAGTTGGCTTCTGCACATGCGCATAAGAAAAAAAAAACAGAAAAAAATTCCCCAAAAAATTCAAAAAAAAAAAATTCAAAAAAAATAATAAAAAAAAGATGGCGGCACCCACGGACCGGCACTGACCGAACCGGATCTGTGACATCACTGTGACGTCACCAGCAAGTCGCTACTGGTTCGGGCAAACCGGTCCGAACCGGGAGGAACCCACCTCTGCTTACAACAGTTTGTTTAGTAACCATTCAAAGTTACAACAGCAATGAAAAAAGTGACTTATGACCATTTTTCACATTTACAACTGTTGCAGCATCCCCAAGGTCATGTGATCACCTTTTGTGACCTTCTGACAAGCAAAGTCAATGGGGAAGCCAGATTCACTTTATAACTGTGTGATGAACTTCACAACTGCGCTGATTCACTTAACAACTGAGGCAAGAAAGGTTGTAAAATGGGGCAAAGCTCACTTAACAACTGTTTTGCTTAGCAACAGAAATTTTGGGCTCAATTGTGGTCGTAAGGCGAGGACTACCTGTATTAATATGTAAAAATGGGAACATCAGAGGGAGAAAAACATCTTTTTTATTAGAGAAAATAATAGAATATAGATTTTTGATAGTATATTACTCCAATACTGATCGTCAAATCAGACAATTTTCCAAAAACTGTTGAGTATGTCATAACCAGACTGGATTTATGCTTCCATATTTGGTGGCCGTGTTGTAAGGAACAACAATTCTGGAAAATGTTTTACAATAGCATGAACAGATTTTAAAGGTAGGGCTTTTTTTCCCAGCCTTTTTCTGTTTTCTTTTTTTTTTGCTAAATATTATTAAAACTTGTATTTTGCCCAAATATGGTACCTGGTTTTGTGCATGCTAACAGCTGCTAGGATATTCTGTGAATCTTTCTGGAAAGCCTAGATGATTTCTTCCATAGAAGGAGAGGAATTTAAGTTATTAATGTTATTAAAGTTATTATTAATGTTAAAAAAGGAGGGTGGAATATAGAATCTTCCCATTTCTCAATTTTCACATTAAAAAGCATTCATGAGCTTTTAAAGAATTCTTTAAGAGGTGAGGGACAGGTATATTAGTGGACTGGCACTAGTTCTGAGCATACCTTCACGGCCAACCTGCCTGATATAGTTTACTGCATCATATGTTGAGAATTCATGGAATCCTTTTTAGAGCATATTCTGGGAGATATAGCTATCTCTTGTATACAATGATGGCAGTTTCAAAAATCTGCAAGCATTGCTTTGGAAATGTTACCTTTGACAAAGTTTACCACAAGCAGGTAGCATGAATAAGGAAGAATGAAAAACTTTGACACTCTAGTTGTATTCATGAACTCCACCCAGAGACTATATTCCTTATCTCAGTTAGTGAGCATAAGTGCATTATCAGATCATCAAATGCCATGGCACGGAAGAGTGCTCCAGGAAGCTGATTTCCATATCATTATGGATCATACCAGCCTTAAGCAAAATTCCTGAAAAATGGACTCCTTTGTGCGGTATTTATGATCCATTTCAGCTTGAGGAAGTATTTGACATTTCCTTTGAGATTTACAGCTCAATTTCTAGATCCAAAGCACTTGGAATAAGTTCTGAATAAGCATTAATCCTGCACCAGGCTCTAAAAATCAAATAATATAAATCTGCAAGCAAATAATATATATTTCCAATCCAATGACTGTCAAGTAAGGGTTTTGCCAAAGGCAAAGAATCTAAAGAAAATATTTTAACGTATTCCAGGTTTTGCTGTGTCTATTCATTCTCCTTTTCTTCTTTCCCACTTCTAATTCCATGCAGAGTCCTTTCCAATATTCCTAAAAGTCAATAAGCCAAATTTGAGAAAAATGCAATTAATTATTTCTTCTAATGAATATTTTCTCTTGGTCTTTTGAATCACATCAAATAAGCTGAATCTACAAGGTATGAAAGGCTCAAGAGTGTAATGAAATGCAGAGATTTAAGATCCTGGCAGACTACACTGGTTTTGACATAAAGCCAATCTTAGAGAGTTTTACCATCAAGAAGTGGAGGAAAGAGGCAGGGTGCCCTTGTAAACATCAAATTCCTTTTTCTTCATTCCTTCCCCCTTTTTTGTGAAAAGAAAATTTAAAATTTAAAAAGTTTTCTGATGAGAATTTTTTCTCACAGCATAACCGTAGCCTGAATCTGTTCAACAGAAGGTCTGCTTTATTCATAATTATGAAATTGTTACCAACTAAATGGAAGAAGCAATTTAAGCAATTTTATTTAAAAGTGCATTTTTCAGTCTACCTACAGCTGATGAAGTTACAAAAAGGTGAATAACAGGTCAGGAAACAGGTGGATTCACATTTTAGGCTTCTATAATCTGGGAACATGGATTGCCTTTTTCCAGATCCTTTTAATTTGATGTTATAATTATGATTACCAGAAACGGGTTGAAAACTCTAGATAACCATTAGATAGTAACAAAAAGCTGCAGGAAGCTTAAACCTTTTGCTATCATTTAGTGGTTTGCTTGCTTGCTTATCATCTATCTATCTATCTATCTATCTATCTATCTATCTATCTATCTATCTATCTATCTATCTATCTATCTATCTAT
>QLTV01001832.1:40079-57689 GCA_003457575.1 Thermophis baileyi
CACGCCCACCAAGCCACGCCCACAGAACCGGTAGGGAAAATTTTTAGATTTCACCACTGCCCAAACCCCCAAAACTTTAAGCTTAGACTGTCTACCGTTGACCTCACCCCATTCCTAAGAGGTCTGTAAGGGGCGTGCATAAGTGCACCAGCGTGCCTACCGTCCCTGTCCTAACGTCGTACTCGTAAAGTATCATGTACTCATAACCATGCTTGTACTTCTTCTTATTATTTTTTTCACAATCATGTTTATACTTTATCTGTAATCATATACACGTTTGACAAAATAAATAAACTTAGACTGTCTACTGTCGAACTCACCCAATTCCTAAGAGGTCTGTAAGGGGCGTGAATAAGCGCACAAGCGTGCCTACCGTCCCTGTCCTAACACCGTACTCGTAAAGTATCATGTACTCATAACCATGCTTGTACTTCTTCTTATTATTTTTTTCACAATCATGTTTATACTTTATCTGTAATCATATACACGTTTGACAAAATAAATAAATAAATAAAAATAAATAAATAAAATCACTTCTGGTCACATAGGTGCTTCGATTTACAACTACAAAGACTTACAACCATAATTCCAGGGTCAATTATATTCATAAATTGAGGACTACCTGTGCTGTACATTTAATTTTGACAGCATAACCTTGAGCTGTTTCAAGTAGTGTTGGAGGGGCTGCATGCAATCCCCCCGACTGTGTGTTACACTCATCTTATGCTAAACCAAAAGGAAACCAATTGTATAATAATGTAACATAAATGCATGTGAACTCAGTTGCTCTATGCGAAAAGGAACGTTAATCTCATTCAAGAGTAATGATTTTAATAATAGGATGTCATTGATGTTTCTTGTGTGGTGCTAAAGTTGAACAAATTAATGCTAATCCAAAGCTTATTTTATATGTTTCATTTTCTCTCCTTCATAGAAAACAGCTGAGTCTCATTGAAAGAGAGAAGATATAATAGCTGTAAAATAGATAATATTCCAACTAATGCATGCAAAAATAAATATAATCACTGTTGCTGTAATATCTGCTGCACAAAATCATGTATATTAACATTTTTACAAGAGGTTGAGAGTAATAATTCTGTTTATAATATTTTAATCTTAAAACATATTACCAAAACACTTTAATGACTCCTGCTCTTAAACTGATATGTAATTCATTTCATATATTTCATATATTTATAACAAAAAAATCACACTGTTAAAATTTTATATTTATCAAATATATGAATTTATGCTAATCAGAGCAATGCAACACACAGTAGTTAATATGAAACATACGCTATTAAAAGCATTCTTTTCTACCAACAAGGGTTGCTTATAAAATCCTCTCTCTTTAAATTTTACTGAACTTTCTCTATTACTTGGTCATGTTTTTGTGTAGAATATTTCAATCATAATTTATTCTTTAGTTCAAGAATTTATAATCTGGCCTCCTCCAGTTGTTTTGAGCTATAACTCCCACAGTCCCTTGATTTGGGCCATATTTCCATCTGAAGGCCATCAAGCTGCCTATCCTACCCTAGTGTTATTTTCAGTTTGGATTTTCAAAATACATTGCTTCACATGCAATTTGCTTTTTCTGCTGTTTCCTATATTTTAAACTATTTCAGTGAAATTGGCTTCCTTCCTTCCTTCCTTCCTTCCTTCCTTCCCACCCACCTTCTTTCTTTCCGTCTCCCACCNCCTTCCTTCCTTCCTTCCTTCCTTCCTTCCTTCCTTCCTTCCTTCCTTCCTTCCTTCCTTCCTTCCCAGGCACACTCTAGCTTTAAGTCTCCCAAGCTGAGTACTGATGACTTCAACTTCCGTAATTCCCAGTGCAAGACAAACTGTTTGGGTCTAGGACAATTTGCGGCATGACCAACTCGCCACAGGACAACTTGCCGTGGCCAAGTTGCCATGGGACAAAAGTTACACTAATATCAAATAAATGGTGGAATAGAATAATTAAAGGATGCCAAAGGAGAGACAAAATGAAATGTGAATGACATAATTAAAATTCAATAATTAAATTGAATTGTTGAATTGTCCCGTGGCGAGTTGGCCATGGCAGTTTGGCCATGGTGAGTTGTCCCATTCCGAAACTATTTATAGATCCAATGGGAGATTGAGAGTCCTGAAAACATCTCCCCTTATATCTATACACAATTTGTTTTGTGTTGGGAATTTTAGGAGTTAAAGTCATCAAAGCTCAGTTTGTGAGCTGTGTTAAATTATCAAAAGTCCAATACACCTCAGGCTGAGGGTTGCTTCTCCAAATCTCAGGGGGGGGGCAGCTGTTCTTTTAATTTTGGTTCTTCTAACTATCATGACAGTTGATGAAAATTCTAGGAGTTGGTCTCCACATCCAGAGGACATGTGAGTTGATAATATGACTTAATGTTAAATGGACATACCTGTCTTGTTCCACAAACGATGGTAAAACAAAAAGTTTGGCTTATTGTGATAGTGAATTTAGCCACTCTCTACACATTATACAGTAATAACACATTCCAAGATAGACATGCATAGAGTTATAATCTAATTTATGCACAACTAAATTTAGACGTATGCTTTCAACTGAGATTCAATTTTAATTCAATGCCCATGCTTTGGTTGGTTAAATTCAGGTATTTATATTTTTTAAAACCTAAATATTTTTATTTACTAAAGTCCATCTTATTTGTTTTTGTTTTGTTTTGTTAAACATGTCATTCATTGTTAGGAAAAAAGATAACTTTAATATAGGAAAGACATTCCCTCATTAAAGCAAAAGACCTAAATCAAAATAATTTCTGGTAATAAATGTACAACCTGAAGCAAAGTAATCTTAATGAACAAGTTTCCTTAAGCATTAACTCCAACAACTAAAACTTGGATACATTAATTAAAATCCATTAATTTGTGAGTTAACATCTTAATGTATTAATTTATTGATTAGCAGTGGGATTTTTGGCATTGTTACCCACAAGGAAGTATGGAAGGTCTTGAATGAATTGGTCATGAAAGCTTCAGGGTCCACCTGTTATTGCTAACTCTACTAAAGAGCCCTTGCAATTGTATGATTCAACAGAGTAGTTCATTAGGTAATTATATAGTGAATGATATGGTGTTCTGATTAATGTTGTTTCAAAGACATCAAATATCTGATGCCATCTACTAAAAATGATCCTTCTATCAAGGAGTACATTGACCTTTTAATGTACTTTTAGTGCCACACCATGACTTTTTAAGATTGTTCCGTTTATTTAAGTATTTTTTTTTAAATGGTATGAAAACTTTATTTTTGCAGACTGCCAATGATGACATTTAATCTGTTAAGGTTTGTTGAGTTGTACAAAATAAAGGTGAGAAAGGATTCTGTTGTTTGAACTGGAGGCAATATAAAATTCTAGAATCTGCAAATATGATGTAAACTTTAAACAATTAAACGCTTCTGTGGCTACCACATCTGCCTCCCTTTCCACAAAGACCAAATGATTTTCTGGGTGGCCCCCACAGTTTATCAAAGAACATCTAATAACATACAAATCACATGATATCTATAGTGCAAATTTTTGAGTCCAAATAGATAACAATCCTTTACCTTAATCCATGACAAGCTTGATGCTACTGGTAGCGTTCTGTCCTGCATGGCTGCTTATTCAGGACATTAACATCCATGTTCATCCTCCCAGAGTGGTACTGGATGCTGAAAGGTACCCTGGGAAAGATATTTTGTCTATTGTGGATTGCCTGTGAGACAACATTTGGATTAGAGGAGAGATTTTGAAAGTTATCTCATCAAGAAGTTATGTAGTGGGGTCAGAATAAATCCATCCAACACACTAGTCATCATCCATGTGCATTTTAATACATACGTTGGGAACTTTGAGGGACCTATATAAGAGACACTGGAGTGACTATATATGAGTGTCTGTCCATGCCTATAAAAATAGCAAACATTCTAGAAATTTATTGTTCTATATTTTCATACAGTCAGCAAAAAAGCTAGGCTGACACACATTTGTTTTGGGGATAATGCTGCTGCTGCTGCTTCACCACAATACTATCTGGATTCATTTAAAAATGACCAAAAATTGCACAGAACCTATCCACTGGCACAGGACTTTGCAGACAAAAATGTTGACTGGAAATACAACCTGATATTCTGCAACACCAGGATTAAAAACAACATACCAGAGCCGTGGTGGCGCAGTGGTTAGAACGCGGTGCTGCAGGTACTGCAGTACTGCAGGTCTAACTCACTGCTCACTCCAGGAGTTCAATTCTGAACAACTCAAGGTTGACTCAGCCTTCCATCCTTCTGAGGTTGGTAAAATGAGGACCCAGATTGTTGGGGGCAATATGCTGAATCTGTAAACCGCTTAGAGAGGGCTGTAAAGCACTATGAAGCGGTATATAAGTCTAAGAGCTATTGCTACCAAGCTCAAAAATATTAGAAAGCCAGCTCCAAAGCTACGCCATGTCACCCAGTGAATGATTACAGTAGTTAGAGAGTAATGTCATTATATGACATTTCCTGAATTAATGTTCTCCCCCAACATTTTATGCTACCATACCATATGTCTTACTTATTTATTTTGCACAAAATATTAAAGGAGAAGAAAACGCTTCGATTTTGTCATGAATGTTTAACAGGATCCAAAAATAAGCTGATTTGATTTTTTTTTTCTTCCTCCTGGGATGGTAGATCAAGAGTCAGCAGGCCCCTCCATTATCTCTGAGTGTAGCCACAGAAACACAGCAGTTGAAGAACAGAAGAGGCCTGGGACAAGAGTCCCACAGAGCTCTTTCCAATCAGTCCACTTTAAGAACAACCATGGAAGAGTCCTCCTGGATCCTCAGAAGAAAAGAGTGTGAAAGGGATGCTCCATGTTAGATGATACAATCCATTAGATATACACTGCTTGTTAGCTCTATTAGTGGACATTTTGTACAGTTGTGGACAATACATCAGGAATTCATCAGACTAAGGAATGTGCAGCTAAGAAATAGGCTGTAAAATAAGCAAAAATTAAGAAATGTGCACTGAGGAGGTACTCTGAACTTGGGTGCTGCCCTCAGGATCTACATCGGGGTGTCAAACTCAAGGCCCGGGGGCCACATCTGGCCCACGGCAGGGGTGGGTTCCTCCCGGTTCGGACCAGTTTGCCCGAACTGGTAGCAACCTGCTGGTGATGTCACGATGACGTCACCGATCCGGTTCGGTCGGTGCCGGTTCATGGGCGCCGCCATCTTTTTTTTGAATTTTTTTGAATTTTTTTGATTTTTTTCTTCTTCTGAGCATGCGCAGAAGCCAAGTTCTGGCACTGTGCATGCGATCGCCATCTTGTTTTCGGCTTTTTTTAAATTTATTTTTTTCGGATTTTTCGTTACTGCACATGCGCATGCCCACGAGGCGCGCCCATGAGGCGCGCCCATGCGGCACGGGAGGGAGCGAACCGGCAGTGAGGTAAGTTGGAACCCACCCCTGGCCCACAGGATGCTTAGATCTGGCCAATGGGGCTGCCCTGGAAACAGCAAAAGACAGGCCCGCGGTGTCTCTGCCAGTGAAAATGGAGTGGCCCTCCCAAGCTCTGCTTTCACTGGCAGAGGGTTGCAAGAAGCTGTTGCAGTCGAAAATGGAACTCGGGAGCCAATTTTCGCTGGCAGAGTGCTCGGGCCGCCACAGGCGCCCCCGACATGAGTGATGTTGAGCTGGCCATGCCCATGCTGGCCACACACCCCTGCCCCCCCGAGGTCAAACACAACCCTGATGCGGCCCTCAATAAAATCGAGTTTGACACCCCTGATCTACATGAAGGATTGTGACTTGACAGTGATCTATGGGCTGGACATCATAATTTCAGACCTGAAGATATTCATACTTTCATTTCATTCTGAATGCTAGGCAGTATCAAATTTTGAAATTTCCTTGGTATAAGAAAGGATACTTGTTTGGAAATTATTAAAGTAAGATGGTTCTATATTTCCAAACAACCAACTCTAATCATTTCACACAGACTTGGGGAAGAATCATTTTAGATCAGTGCTAGGTTATAACACAGAATCAAGGTCAACCTAATTTTGGGAAGCCCTGGGCCAAAAGTCAAAATGAAAGGCCTCTAAATGGGGCTGCTTTTGAATTAACGACAACCACGCTATATCCTTAAGCCCTTAATTTGATTCATGTCTCAATGATTCTTCCAGAAGCTGGAATATATGAGCAAAAATACCAGTTAAGGCAGTTCATACAGTTCCCTTCTTTATGACATCCTTGATGTAATTTACTCAGAAGCTACTCTGCTGACATAGTGAAAGCCATAAATATGGATGATTGTGTTCATCTCAAATGTTAAAAGAAGGATGAAATATGATTGCCTCCTTGCCAGCAATGCAGTTTTAATATCCCAGAATTTTTCCTCTCTCCTGTCAAAACATAGAGTCATAAGGTAGAATGACAAGCTTTGGCAAAGGGGCATGAAAAGGCAGCTGTGCAAAGTGGCCTAGCTGCTCTGAATTTCAGGGAGCTGTGCATTATATACTGAAAAAGGAGCAGAAACAAATATTTTGTAGAGAGTGCAGTGATACCTCCTGTAATGCAGTGGTCGGTGGGAGTGGGCTGGGTGTGTGTCACTCTTTGGTCTTTTTCTTTTTTCCACTAAAGGTAGTGGCGTGAGGACTGATTTTATACTTTTATCTTTGAAGGTTACAGTGAAGGGTGTATCCCGTGTTCCTGAAATTAATTAATTAATTGAGTAATTAGAGGGCTCGACATAAATATTAAGAGATTAAGTTTGATCGTGGGCTTTTTGCCAAATGACTATTACGATCTCATAAAAAAGAAGTCGAGTATATCCACTCCCAAAATAAAGGCATAAAACAGATACCATGCTGCTAATAAATGCCACAATATGATTTACAATTTAATTTAATAAGTACCTGCAATAAATCTGACGATTGCATGGGATTTTCCAATCCATCTTTTAACTAGGATAAATCTGACTTAATCTGACTGAACAGCAGGCATCCTATTTCTTTCTCATCTGCTTATTGATAGGATCTTCTATCTTACTACCATTCTAAAGTTGCCTGAGTCAAATCAATAATTTCCAATCTGTAGTCTCCAGATGTTGCACTATAGTTCCCAATCCCTGACTATTGCGCAAACTGGATCAGGATTATGAGAAAACACTAACAACATTTATAATTTTGAACAAGAAACTCCAAAGAGTTTACCCTCTAGATCCCATTATCCTGGCAAATTATTTCACTTCCTTAGCAAAGACTAAGACAGAGTGCGGGGGAGGCTAGGAGGAAAGGTGATTGGCAATTGGCATTCAGACAGGAAATGGAGGCCACATCTGGAGATTGGCAGCTATTGCAAGCAGGTGAGAGGACTATTGTACATCTGCCAGGACCACAAGCTATGAAGAGCAGCATATCCTATAGGGCAGGGCTGTCAAACTCGCGGCCCACGGGCCAGATGCGTCATGTGCTGGCCACGCCCACACTCGGTTAGCAAAGGGGAAAAAAGTCACAATACATCACATGACGCCACCGTGACGATGCAAGTTTGACACCCCTGCTATAGGGAATCCTCCTTGGAGCTTTGCCTGGAACTCGACAGCAACCAGAAAAAGGGCAATTCCACAGAAACATCCCAACTAGTGCAAGAATTTTTGGAAAAAGGCAAAGATTGTATACTACTTTAAAGACTTCAAGACTTTTGTTTGAACTGAATATTAAAAGGCTGAGTATAAAGGACTGTGTGTTAACAATGTATTTACATGGCAACAGCAACTTAACAGTTCTAGAAGGGTTGAGTTGACCCAATAACGTGTTGTTGGGGAAGGTATGTGCTGCAATAAAGCAATATGTACAAATTTGCTGTGCTGTGGTGTGTCCAATCCCTGGAAAGAAAAAAAAAATCTCACAGTAAATATGCACAATAGCAATTTTTCTCCGTGAAAAAGGTATCCTTCCTTGGGTATTGAACAAAATGAGTAGAGATGAAGAAAAATTGTTTTTGACTAATTAATGATACAAGTAAGGAAACAATCTAAGGAATTCTGTCTTAGTAACATTCAAAATAAAGTTGCCCTTTATCAATAGGATCAATAGGATTGAAATCCAACAGCAGTTAAGAGTTGAATAAACCTAACAGACGTTTGCAAGCAAGTGGTGTCACAAAATGGCTGCTATGAGGAAATTTGCCCATTCACAAAATGGCAGTTTAACCTACACAAATGGTGTTCTATTGTACTGTTTATGTTTGACTTCTTCCTTGCAGTGGGGCTCATTTCTAAATGAAACCTGGGCCTGTACTCTCCTCCCTACTAAATTTGATATGAGTGTTTGTGGATTCTGTAAGATCCAAGAGGCATTTGAGGAAATAAAGCTGAGGCCAGATTGCTGGTGTTTTATTTTCCAGCATCCCATCTTTATTTTATTTATTTTAAAAATGAATGGAAGGAATCTTTGATTAAAGAAAAGAGCACTTGAGGTGTGTGTGTGTGAGAGAGAGAGAGAGAGAGGATATCTGCCTCGCTCCAAAGCCTGTCCCAGAAACTTACTTTATAGCAATGTCAGAAGCACTAATGCTAATTTTACACATTACGCACACAGAGATAAGCCCCTGAATCTCCACTGACTCTTGTTCTGCTCTGCCTTTCCTCAGGGCTGTTGATGGGCATCCCGAGACACTCAAAAGTGAATGAAAATGAAAAGTTGTGGGAAGAGGCGGGATGCGAGTGGCTGAGGAGGGGGAGGTGGGCTTTGGAGCTCAATCAGACTGCAAGGAGAAATGAGCCAATGTCAACGGAGTTAATATTAGAAAGAAGCAACAAAAGCTTTTGTGGCACCATAAGACTTATCAGATTTATAGGGCTGAACTACTTATCAGATTTATAGGAATGAACTAATGTCCATTCATTGATGGATCAGACTTCACTTCATCAAGCATGGTGAAGCACGCCATCTCTTCAGTTGGCATTTCAATTCAATACAGTCTAGCTTCAATATTTTTCTTCTCTCTCCTTCTAGCAGAGTAAGAACGTCTGTGTGTATCTATCTGCCTGTTAATAGAATGTTTCGGAGGAATTTAATTCTAATCCATTAAAATACAGATAATAGACGATAGAACATATATTTGTCTATAAAGTGACACAAGCCTTTTTGTTATTCCTACAGCTTGATGTAAACAGTGAAGATGGACATAATGGGCTAATGCTAAAATCCTGACGTGTTAAAATATTTAAATTTAGTAGCTGGAGCAGTGGGATTGTGCAGTGAGCCAGAATACACAGTTGTGGCTGATTGGTTGGAGAGTGCTGGCTCCTGCGCGAGCCAGAATACACTGCAGTGCTGGCTCCTGCATGAGGCAGCCTGCGCTATGATTAGTTGCTGTGGATGTGTGGAGGGGGAGTTTCCCTTTTTCCCCGCCTTTTTCTCCTGTGTGCCCTGTGTGCTCTGTGATTTACCTCATGATGCTCCTGTTAGCCTGACTATCTAGTTTGCTGCAAATATAGATTAAAATATATTTATTTATATAAAACCACAAGTTCGTGTCAGCGACTCTGACTTCATTTGGACACCTGCTGCAAAATTCCCTGGCATAACATTACCAGGACTGTTAATCAAGCAACAAATATGTCTTGATTAAAAGCTTTCTTAACTATAAAAGCCTCTACCACAAAACCCATCTAATAATTCCTTTTTATATAATATCTTTGTTATATAAGTTAGCAGAATAACAGAAGTTTTGATATCATACGTTAAAATACACACACATAAAAAGCATCTAATATTTGGTGGCTCAACCAAACAATATTTAATTATAGCTTGATTCTTCAGGTTGACCTTTCCAGCAATAAGAATGTTTGCAATGGACAAAATTCAGTAAAAGCTTTTTGTAAACAGAACAGTCTTTCTCTCCTTGAGAAGCATATGATCCAGCCAGGTTTTTGCATCAATGAAGCAGGGAAAGAAGTTTTGCCCTCCTCTGTGTCCTCCCCCCTCCCAAAAAAGTGCCTCTGCAGCACAGCATAATGGCAAACTACAAGACTGTAATAGCACAGAAAGAAATCTGCTAAGATTACTCCCTTTCTCACTCTTTTCATCAGACTGCAAGGAGAAATGAGCCAATGTCTGGTCTGTTCTGAGTACCATTCTACTTAGGGAATATCCTGCTGGCAGAAATAAAAATTTTGGATCCAATTCTTTATTACTTCTGTATTATATTCCTACTTTGTTTCTCTAACCAGCTCAGGAGAGTACCTAGCTTCCTTTGCCCCACAACTGGCGCTTTCCAAATATTTGGGAGTTCAGCCTTCACAATCCTCCAGCCAACATGACTATTGGGGCACAAAATTAGAGACGGCTATTATCTGTGTTTTTTTCACACCAATGTTTTTGCTTAGGGGCAACTCCAGGCTAGTTTTTCATTTTAGCTAGTACACTTACAGTCTACGGAGATTGCCAGAAATTGGAAATGAGGGAGAAAGTCTTGCCAGAAGAAGGAATGACCAGTTATTTCCATACTGTTTCCAAGAAAACTGTGAGTGTGCCTGTGATATTTCCAAAACTCAGACTTGGCTCAGAGAAGACTTTACAGCACAACAGCACTCAGGAAAGGCTGTTCTAGATGCTTGGACACAAGCCAAGATCTGTATTCATTGAATAGCAGCTGCATAAGTAGAAATATTACTCCTTCTCTGTGCCCTTCGTTTTAAGTCAGGCTGCATCTCAAGAATTAAAGGATGACTGACTCACAAAGGATCTAGGCTGATTTTGCCAAACTGGGTATTCTCCAGTGATATAGGTGGCAACTCTCAGAACAGTTCAGCTCCCATGACTGGATGTGAATTCTGAAAGTTGAAGCCTGCATATCTGGAAAACATTCCAGTTGGAGAAGACTGTTCTAGCTAAACATCATGATATGCAGAAGGTATGTGCACAATATATAGCCTATCTCCACCTCACACATATACACTACAGGTAGTCCTTGACTTTCAACAGTTCATTTAGTGAACATTTGAAGATACAACAGCACTGAAAATAAGTGGCTTATGGCTGTTTTTCACACTTACGACCATTGCAGCATCCCCATGGACGCATGATCAAAATTGGCAACTGGCCTATATTTATGACGGTTGCAGTGTCCCAGGGTCATATGGTCACCCTTTGCAATCTTCTGACAAGCAAAGTCAATGGGGAAGCTAGATTCACTTAACAACCATGTTGCTAACTTAACAACTATAGTGATTCACTTAACAACTGTGGCAAGAAAGGTCATAAAATGGGGCAAAACTCACTTAACAACTGTTGCTTAGCAACAGAAATTTTGGGCTCAGTTGTGGTCATAAGTCCAGGGCTGTCTGTATTTCTCTTTCCCTCCTCTGGATCAGTTCAAAAATTATTTTGGTCTGGTCTTGGATCTAACAGAAATATCAGAGAATTTATTCAGATCTTTGGCATGTCAGGTGCCATTTTATGGATAGGCATAAGAATTTCGTATCTGCAAGCACATTTTCCTCTTACTTTTTCTTTTTAAAGATAGAAAACTAGGTTTGGGGCTATGAGCAGCACTGGGGAAAGAGACTTCAGATTTCCTTGTTAAAGAGTTTGCCTCTTACTGAAATAATGACATGTGAATGATGATGCAACCAATTTCAGGTGGCATCATAAGAAAATGATAGATGAAGACAAGGATCGGTCCCTGTATGTTGCTGTGAGAGTCTTTAAATTGTTGGATTATCCTAAAGGGAAGAAGAGACTGTTCAGGTTTTGCTTGAGATGGAACAAAGACCAGGCCGGTGATGGATGAGAGAAAGTCAAAAAGAATACGTACAATTTAAGTCTCAAAAAAGATGTATCAGAGGTATCTACTTTTTCTGGCAGTAAAACCTCTAATAGCATTGGAAGCATTTACAGCAGACCTAAATATTCTCCTTGGAAAGCAAACTTAAAACCTGGAAAACAATTCTCAAATACTTTACTGGTAAAGATAATTTGGGAGACAGTTTGGTGTAGTGCTTAAGGCACTAGGCTAAAAACTGGGACACTGGTTCCACTCTAAACATGGTACTTTGGACCTGACACTCACTCTCAGCCTATTAAGAAGGTAAGGGAGAGCAACTTCTGAAAATATTGCAAAGAAAATTGCAGGAGCTTATCTAAGTAGTTGCCAGGAGTCAACCCTGATTCAAACACTTTTTACTGGATTAGGATACTTGGATCCTTTAATAACTAGTTAGATAAATTCTAGATAAACTCTAGAAAATTGTTTGTCACCTTCATAAACAAACAGCCAGTTGGGATATTCAGGAGGTTTTTGCTCAAAAGAGGAAAATTCTATCAATTAGGAAAGGGGGAAAAAATCCAAGGGAAGCATGGTTATCTTGAGGGTGGGGTGGGGGAGAGAGTGGACCAAGAGAGAGAGTGAAATAACAGCAGATGTATGGTAGTGTCTTCATGCAAATGCCACATCATATGTCCTTCTGTAAGACATTTTGACTCAGGTATGTAATTGTAGCATTTGTATGGGCACTGTTGAAGTGAAATGTGGATCATTCACATCAGAATCTACCTCAAATAAAGGAAAGAGAACTAGCATTTTTTTGTCAGATACTTATGAGCCATGGTGGTGCAGTGGTTAGAGTGCAGTACTGCAGGCTACTTCTGCTGACTGCCGGCTGCCTACAATTTGACAGTTCGAATCCCACAAGGCTCAAGGTTGACTCAGCCTTCCATCCTTCCGAGGTGGGTAAAATGAGGACCCAGATTGTTGGGGGCAATATGCTGATTCTGTAAACCGCTTAGAGAGGGCTGTAAAGCACTGTAAAGCGGTATATAAGTCTAAGTGCTATTGCTATTGCTACAGTATGGAGGGGGGACTGGAATGAGAGCAAAGGAATTGAATTCTTCTCCAAAGACTAATTATTGTGTTCTAAGCCCAATTACTGAGTATAAATGAAGGCAGCAGTAAGTCTCCTGAGATTCTTATTTTTGTGCCAAGGAAGAGGGTTTCCTGCAACATCACCATATATTTAGTATGGCCTAAGACATCTATAGCCAAAGGATAACAATTGATTAACATAGACATTGATGTTGCCCTTATTTTGGGGGAGGAAGAGGGCCATGACAGCTCAAAGAAATATTTCCCTACATGGAAAAAATCAATATAGTTACTGCTTTGGGAAGTAATGCTATGCTGTAAATTCTCTCTATTTTATGTCCTGTTTTAGACTGCTCAAACACACCACAGCAAGTTGCAATTGGTTTAATGATGAGTTGCATTTCAGACAAACGCAAAGGCAAGTAGAGAGCTGATTGAGGAGAGAGAGAGAGAGAGAGAGAGAGAGAGAGAGAGAGAGAGAGAGAGAGAGAGAGAGAGAATGGGTAGTGTTGTCTGACAGCCAGGCACAATACAGGTAATACGAAGTCCAGATGAGAGTTGTAGTTATAGGAAACAAATTGTGGGGAGAAATGTAGCTCAGATTTCGGGAAATGGGGCAAAGCAGGAGTAGAAAGGCAAGATTGATCTGGGGCAGTCCTGGAGTCAAACACTAGAAAATGACTTAAGTCAGTTTGGAAGTCAAGAACAAGAAGCACGGCTGCAGAATAGACTGGGACATGCAACATAACAATGCAACATTGCAGAGATTTTTTTCCATGGAGAACCAGTCTCTGGCAACTGTTCTTACATAGTCCTAGTTGAACGTGCATTTTAGTTTTTGGAGGAATTGAGCAGATCTCCTTTGCCCTGCTTTCCAAAGTTGCTGATACAGCTGGGAACTCACCTTTCATCTGAGTTTGCCCTCACCTGCTTATGTGGGCTAACTGCCTGGTCAGCCTCAGGTTATTGATGATCTGCTGGCTCCTGAGCTGGCAACTCAATGGATCAGGCCCTTCAGACACTGATTCCAAGAAGTCTGAATGGACCATAACACATTCCACCAATGAATGGTTGATCTGTTATCAAACAGAACTGGAGAGCAGGAGATATATTGTCCCTCTGCCTTATGAAGATATCTCTAGATTCCACAAGGAGCCTTCTATTTAAGAAGCAACTTACTTACTTCACATTTAGAGCATGGAGCAGCGGTGTGTTGCTCCCGGTTCTGCCCAGTTCTGTGAACCGGTAGCAGTGGTGGCAGGAGGCTCCGCCCACCCGCCCAGGAGGGTGGGTGTTGCGTTGCGTGCGCGAGCACGAACCGGTAGCAACGGGTTTTAGAACCCATTACTGGCCTGGAGGTAAAGATTGGTTTATAGAATCAGGAGGGAGACCTTAGTGTTTGAAAACAAAAAGTCTGAATTGTTGCCCTTGCCATTCCGGTGGTGGTGGCCTCAACGTTGGAAAGAAATCTGGGGACCAGTCAAAGTATGGTTCATTCTTTGAAATGCTTTCCATTTTCTTAAGGGAGGAAGAGAAGGAGAAGATTATGAATTCTCCCAGCAGGTGGGTAGGTAACAAGCCTCAGTAGCACTGACTTCCTTGTGTCTTTTTATTTCTACCCATGAATTTAAGTACTAAGGATATCCTCCTATTTAAAAAAAAAGGAATAATTTAGCTCAACCTGGATCATATTTCTAACTGGCTGCTTGCAAGGGCTCTCTCACTACAGGCTGCCTGTGTAAACCAACACCCCCTCCCTTCACTGCTTTGTTATTTATCAATTTATCTTCATTGAAACTTGGCTATCTATTCTCTAACCCCCTCCCTGCCCAATTCCACTGCTCCCCTTTTTCAGGGATTTCTTTTTGTATGCATACAGAACTTCCATTTCTCATGTCCAGAACTGATTACATGCTGTGTGGAATGACAGAACCGGTGCAGTTTTTCAAGCCCACATTATTTAGAGACCAGGAGCCAGGGCTATGCAAACAGCCTTCAACTCTTCAGTGCAGCATCTTGCCCGGTGTTAAGGACAAATGGCTAATATATCAGGTTTATTAGGTGAGCTGAATAAATCACAGTGCAATCTCAGCCACATAGTTCAGAATCATCCACTATCTACCAACAGGAAACAGTCACAGCAAAAAAGCAGCAATAAATTGAAATATGGTGGTCTTCCAGACACTGAGGACTGAATCTTATTTCCAAGACATCTGTGGAAGCTTGACGACAAACATTACCTTTTAATAGGCCATTATTCTTTTACCTTATTTGCGTTGCATTAATCAATTGCTTGTCCACACAAAACCCGCCATGCTCTAGAACAATTTTTCTCCCACTGACAACTCAGCTTGGCTTTTGGGTGATGAGCCAGGTGTTGCACCCTTCAAAAATAGACTGGATAAAATGAACATGACTATATAATTAAATACTTTGAATCCTATTAATTGCATTAATAATTTTCTCTTTGTGTCATACTAAACTTAAAATGTCCTGGCAAGGTATCTGACTGAGGGCTGTAGTCAAAACGTTTGAGATTCAAAGTCTAGAGGACAGATCAAATTATTACTGCCCAAGGAAGTGGTGTTGAGGGAATGCAATTATTGGAGAAGGGGGGGGGGGGCGATGACCAAGGTTCACTGATGGGTTGTTGGTGTGGTTATTTGTCCCTTCAGGTAAGCTTTTTGATTCCTGCCTGGATTAGTCCCTGCAGTTTTCTTGGCAAGCTTGTTTGGAAATGGTTTACCACTGCTTCCTTCCCAGAGCTGAGAGAAAATGAATGTCCAAGGTCACCCAGCTTTAGAACTAGAAGTCCTGGTCTCCCATTTTCTACCCCAATACTTTAAACACTACCCCAAACTCCCTGGCCATATGTCATTATTAAAATTACCTCTATTTATATCTGTAGCATTTTGTTGTAACTTTGCCCAATTGCGTTCATATCTTTCTCAGATGCAGCTAACGCACACATTTATTGATTCATATAATCAGGCCCAAGGCAGATTCTTTTTAACTGTAAGAAATCTATACGATGATGAAACAATTGTTTTAATGTTTGGAATTAGCCAGATGTTAACTCCTGTTGCTTCCATTCTAAGCACCGTAAGCATCAACTTGATTCTGTTTTACTTAAAACAGAAAACTGACAAGAAAATTCAGGAAGGGGAGAATTGCACAGAATTCTCTATTGCCCTCTTAGTGTTTTTCAGTCTTAGATGGATAACTGTGTTTTACTCATGTTAGGGATTACACCACAGTTTTTACATGTCTCCTATCTCCAAATGGCAAACAATTGTGTTGCAAAGTTTCAACAATCACATTCAGAGATGCCACACAGCCTGGAGCCATAGGAAGCTCACTCCTGCTCTAAGTATAGTATAGAAACACCCAAGCATATACAGTACACTGAAGTCAGCCTCATTGTATGAAAAGGTGGGATACCCAGTTAAATAATGAACCATAAAAAGAAACATTTCCTCATTATACACACATTATTTCAATAATGAAGCTCTTGCTGCAAATTGAAGGGCACTTCTCACCTCTGCTAAAAAGGAAACAATGAAAACAACAGAAATACTTTCTAAAACATTAGTGCAAAATTTTCAAGGGTAGTGGAAGAGAAGATAAACACAGTTCTTCAGAATAATTAATAAATACACTTAGAATTGCTTTATTGTTGAAAACAATAATGGAGTCAGACACCACAGTGCTGGATTCATGCTGGGGGGGGGGGGGGAAATCAAGCAAACCAAGGCAGTGGTGAAATCTAAAAATTTTCCCTACCGGTTCTGTGGGTGTGGCTTGGTGGTCATGTGACTGGGTGGCGTGGCCAACTCAATGTCACTCATATCAAGGGGTGCCTCGCCTGGCCCCTCCCCTCCCAGCCATTCTTTGTCACACCCAGCCTCAACATATTTATAGTTCTGTAAAAGTGTTGTTCACCTTTTTTTGACTTTATTATCTACATACTATAGATCAGGGGTGGGTTCTAACTTACCTCGCTGCTGGATCGCTTCCTCCCGTGCTGCGTGGGTGCACATGTGTTGTGCGCCGTGCGGCTGTGCTGCGTGGGCACGCTCATGCTTCGTGTGGGCGCGCACGCATGCGCAGTGCTGAAAATCCAGCTTCTGCGCATGCGCAGAAGTGAAAAACAAGATGAGAGAGCCAATTCGGGGGCATGTCCAGCCGGTCATCACTGCCGGTTCGGCGAGCAGGGGGAAATTCCCGCTACCGGTTCTAAAGAACCAGTCAGAACCGGCAGGAACCCACCTCTGCTACAGATGTACTTTCATGGACCACTGAAAGGAGGAAATAGCTCACATGCTTTGCCCAAGAGTGTGATAGGCAACAAGCTTTTAAGGGGCTGCCACAAAGAAGGGGAGCAATGTATTTTCCAGAGCACCAGAAGGCAAAACAAGAAGTAATGGATGGAAACTGAACAAAGAGAGAAGCAACCTAAAACTAAGCAGAAACTTCCTGACAGTGAGAACCAATATAGGTGCAAAAATATTTCAGTATGTACTTTCATGGACCACTGAAAGGAGGAAATAGCTCACATGCTTTGCCCAAGAGTGTGATAGGCAACAAGCTTTTAAGGGGCTGCCACAAAGAAGTGGGGGCAATGTATTTTTCAAAGAAGCAGAAGGCAAAACAAGAAGCAATGGATGGAAACTAAACAAAGAGAGAAGCAACCTAAAACTAAGGAGAAACTTCCTGACAGTGAGAACAATTAACCA
>QLTV01001832.1:65950-104275 GCA_003457575.1 Thermophis baileyi
ATTCTATTCTATTCTATTCTATTCTATTCTATTCTATTCTATTCTATTCTATTCTATTCTCTCCACCTCATTTCATTGACAATCCCTATGCGTGCTGCAGGATTCATTTTCCTTCTCTTACAGTCTTACAACACCCCCCCCACCAGTCCAGCGGGGGGGGGGGGTTGGTCTAGAAGACTTCTTAGGTCTCTTCCAACCCTATTATTCTATAAGAATAACGCCTGTCTCCTTGTCCATAATGACCTGTATGCCTACCAGTCAGGACACCTCCATCACTAATGACTTAGAGTAGGCTCCACAAGGGCAGGATAGAGAGTGGCAATTAGGAAATTAAGTTTTTTTTGCAGACATTTTTTGCACCGGCTTAAGCATGGGAGAATAGAACTCGGTATAACATTAATTTTGTCTCTTGGAATAGGGGGTAGTGATTAAGGTGCTACTGAAGATCCAGATTCAAGTTCATCTTCACATCCCATTCAATGCCTGATATCTCCTTTAAATCTTGATGCTAACAGATTGAAGAAGATTACAGAAGGTATTATCCACCATAATTCACCCCACACAATCCACTTTGATGTAAGGTTGAAATCCTCAGATAAAATAAGGCTTTTGGTTGCTATAATAGCCTTGAATGCTAATAGTAATAAATCAGTGATGGGGATTTGAATGCTAATATTAATAAATTAGTGATGGAGCTTCATTGGATGCCCCCCCCCAAAAGCATTTAATGTGGTTGAAATATTGAAGACATTTAGATTACTTATTTCCCCCCCCCCCTCAAATATTACTGTATTCTTCAAGTCTGCTGGAATATTTATTAATCATTTCAGCAACAAATAAATTTATACATATAAACTATCAAGGATTTCCTTTATCTCCTCTAATGTTTAATGTGGTATTACAATCATTGGCTTGCCTAGTACAGTTTTCTTATTGGCTAACAGGAAAACTAGTTAGCTAAGTTTGAACAAAAATTGCTGTTATACCTTAATAACTTTATGGATGTTTTTCAATCATTAGCCAAAAAATCTCTACCTAATTTTGTAGAAATGGTAGGTATGCAATTCAGTGGAGTAAGTCAAAATTATGCCAATTAGCATAGTTTCAGTGAATACTGGTAAACAAAGTGCCTTTTTTTTAAATTGCCCAGAATTGAATAAAAATCTGAGGATAATTATATCCCTAGGAAAATACCTTGCTTAGTGGAAAAGGGTATCTGTATGTGTATTACCCAATGAAAATTGATATTAAGAGGTATGTGAAAATACCCTTCAACTTATGGGAAAATATTATGATAAAAATGATTTTTGTATCAAGACTTACATGTTTTGAGAGCAATACCTGTGCTGGTTCTACTAAAATATTTTTAATAGATTAATAAATTAATGGATACCTTTTAAAGGAAGAAATAGCTGTTTGGGATCTCTGTTAAAGTTGTATTTCTCTTATGATGATGGTGACTTTAATTTTTCTAATTTTAAGCAATATCCTGGGGCATACTTGTGAAATGGAATCTTGTTTTATAATGAAAATGATATTATTGTGGATTCAATTTCTCCAAAGTGGTTGAATGTGTTTTAAAAGAACGGACATTTTTTTTAACAGTCTCACATATTTTGGTCATATATAAAATAACGGGGTCTAATCAGGAAAGAGATTTGTGGCTCTTGGGTAAGATTCAATGAAAACATTAACCTAACACGGGGTACATTTTGTGGAGTTTTTGTTGCTCTCTGAGCTTGTTTTTTTTCCTTGCAGATATTTCATTATCCAACTATTATAGGTAATGTCATCGGTACTCAAGGGGAGTGGTTACCTGGTTGGGTTATGAAACATCTTCAAGAAAACAACCAAGCTCAGAGAGCAACAAAAATCCCACTATCCATCCCTGAACTACAAATATTTTATTCCATTGGTACAGGCACATTCATTGTAAAGAAGAAGATGATGGGAAATGGAACCAAGAATAAAACCACCACTGTAATAATTTCCTGATATAAATTGACCATACTTAGAGATTTATCTTAAATTTCCGAAAGGAATATTGTGGAGCTGGAAAAAAGGCAAGAGCAGGAATAAAAAGTTAAGGCAGCTTCACTCTGAGGAAAGACTACAGAATCCGGAGCTTTTTAGTTTGGACTAAAGGGGAGGCATTATTACAGTTTTATACAATTATGCATTGGATGGAAAATCTGATTGGAAGTTAAGGCGAGACATTAAAAATTAATGTGTAATATTCTGGACAGAGAAAAGGAAAAACTTTTTTACACAATGCTTTATTACACATTGAACAGCTTTGCCTTGAGGGGCAGAAATAACAGAATAACAGAGTTGAAAAGGACCTTGTAGGTCACCTAGTCCAACTCCCTGCCCAAGCAGGAGACCCTACACCAGGGGTGTCAAACTGGCAGCCCGCGGGCTGGATGCATCATGCACAGGCCACGCCCACCCCAACTCCGCAAAGGCAAAAAATGTCACAATACGTCACGTCACACAATCGTGTTTGACACCCGTACCCTACACCATTTCTGACAGATGGCAGTCCAGAAATGCACATTGGAGACTGGCCCTGTGAAGAACAGAATTCCATAACCCATGCCTCCCCATAGAAGCTGCTGCATTTGTGAGGATGAGCAAGCCCCACCCCTTTGGGGGAGGGGGAAATGATGTCATAATGCACATAAAAACAGGGTGGGCTTGTATTGCAATACTAGTGCTTTTGTCTGTTTCCATCCCACGTGTAGGTGCTCTGCTCTGGTCCCACCTCATTTGATTGCCCATAGCACCATCTCTTTTTACCCAATTGCACTGAGGGCTGAGAAATAAAGATAAACAATGGATGCAAGGATGGGTCTTGGTGCTCCATCTAGTGAAAACAAATGATTTTTTTCAACTGCAAATACAAGCAAGATATGAAAAAGATGCTAAACTATATAGTTTTTATTTGGAGATGACAGAATTGGATGAAATACTCACAGGAACAGAGGATCGAATAATTAAAAATTGTATAGTTATTTACTTAGCGTTAAATTAGAAGAAGAACAAGTAAAACAATGACAGCATGGGCAAAAAACTTTGGATACACAATAGACTTAGATAAATGGCAGCAATTATGGGAAAGAAACTATAAATTAACAATGGCAACAGCATACAAAGAGAATTTGTATAAAATGTTTTATAGATGGCATATGTCGCCGGAAAGGTTGGCAAAAATGTTTAAGGATAAATCCATTAAATGTGGGAAATGCCACCAGGTACCGGGATCGTATTATCATATGTGGTGGACATGTGCAGAAGCGAGAAATTATTGGGCACAAATTCGAATGTGGTTAGAAAAGATGACACAGCAACATATTGATTTGAAGCCAGAGCTGTTTTTGTTGGGTATTTTGTCAGAGAAATATAGTAAAGAAAATGTATATTTAATTATTCATGTAATAACTGCAGCTAGAATTGTATTTGCGCAAAATTGGAAAGCGGGAAAAATCCCTACAAAGGGAGAGATAATTAAGAAAATATTAGAATGTGCAGAAATGAATAGACTAACAATGGCAATTAAAGGAAAAGAAGAATCGGTGTATTATAAGATATGGGAGTGTTTTTATCATTGGATAGAGAATGATACAGATTAAAGGAGATATGAAATTAAATAAAGCAAGAAGGAAAATGTTTTGATAGAAGATAAGTTAAATTGAACTGTAAAAATAGAGATGTATAAATATTAAGAAAATGGTGATAAATGTAAAAATGTTGACACAAAAATTTTGTACCCAGATGACACACTGATGGATTGACGATGTAATGTTTGTTGGAAAAAAAAATAAAAACTTTTGGAAAAACAAATGATTTTTTTGTCTTTAGCTCAACTGTGTCAAATAAGTACTGTAACTGGGAACTGAACGGTCATTGCAGATTACTGGGTCTGTAATTAAACAGATTATACACTAATGAACAGAAGCTCAAATTAATTTTGCTGATGGTTGGGTAGGACAGTTTGGCACATGAATGCTACTGGAAATGTAAAGAATAGTCTGCATTCTTGGCTTGATAAGCAAGGGTTACACCCAGCTCAGGGGTGACATTCACATTTTTTCCCTACTGGTTCTGTGGGCATGGCTTGGTGGGGGGTCATGTGACTGAGTGGGCATGGCAAGGTGTGGCAAGGTGGAGCAGCACCACCCCACCAAGCCACACCCATCAAGCCACACCCACAGAACTGACAGAAAAGTTCAGCCAAGTCTTCTAGCGTTCAACGTGGCTGCTTCTTGTCTCCTTCTCATGTTTGCTCTGTGTGTATGAGCCCGAGAAAAGAGGAGAGAAGCAGCCACATTGAATGCTGTGGCAGAGAGAAGCCGAACTTTTCTCCTTCCCTTCACAGTGGAGCTGCTCCCTTTATGGTCCCCCCCGGCCCTCTCCCTCCCGGGGACTACCTTAAGGGGACAGGCTGCAGCAGCTCCGCTGTGAATGGAGGGAGAAAAGTTCAGATTCTCTCTGCTGCAGCATTTAACGTTGAATGCTGTGGCAGAGAGAAGCTGAACTTTTCTCCCTCCATTCACAGCTGAGCTGCTGCTCCCTTTATGGTCCCCCCCTGGCCCCCTCCCTCCCGGGGGTCAAAGTACCTTAAAGGGACAGGCAGGCTGCCGCAGTTGCCTTCCAAGCAGGCTCCCTTCCCTTCATTGTGAAGGGAGGAATCGCTGCTACCGGTACCCACGATCCGGTCCGAACCAGTTGAATTTCACCTCTGACCCAGCTGTTTCTTGCCATGAAAAAAACTATTCTGAGAATTAAATGACAAATGAAACAAAGTGGTTTTGATGCCGAGAGAACCAAAAACTTTAGCAAATTGGTCAGTAATCTATGGTCTGTCTGGAAGTCTGCCCCCACACCCCAGCACTCTATAAACGGTGCTGTTGACTTTCCTAAATTTTATTAAAGCAGATTAAGATCCAAAATAATCTAATATTCATGTACCTAACTTTTTTTTTACCATCAATTACTTATACATAATAAGAATATCTCAGTATATATGGGAAAGTGGAAATAAAGAGGGGTCTTTGCCCTAGCCTTCTTTGGGCACCTGAGATAGCTGGCTGCCTGTTTCTCTCAGCCTGATGGAGGAGATGGAAAGAGGGACATTTATAGAGATGCACATATTTCCACATATAAGCTTGCATGTAAAGAAACTAAGGACTAGATAAGTCCAATCTCTCCATGGCATTCTAGTGAAGTGTTTTCTGTTCTTAAGATATAGTTATTTTGAGCCTGAGGAGAGGTTGGAAAGCTGATTTTCAGGTCTGTCTTAATGATGGGGCAGATACAATTTCATAATGGTGTACAAACAGGACAGTTATCAACTGGAGATTCTTCTTTCAGTTTTTCTCTTGCACTTTATACAATGTGTGAACTCATCCATGAATCAACTTGATGCATGTTTGAACTTATTTAAATGAGCCCTTAAATAATAGTCCTTGGCTCTGTCCTGGGGTTCTGGGCAGGGGTGGGTTGTGGATCCTGTTGCTGCTGGTTCGCTCAGGGTTGCGCCGCGGGTGCGCGTGCGCTTTGCACCCGCAGCAATAAAAAAATAGCTTCTGCGCATGCGCAGAAGCAAAAATTTGCTTCTGTGCAGAAGCAAAATCCAAGATGGCGGTGCCCATGGAGACCGGCGAAAGAACCGGTTCCGTGACGTCATCACTGGTTTACTAATGGTTCTAAAGAACTGGTTAGAACTGGTAGGAACCCAACTCTGGTCCTAGGTTAGGGTAGATAATGGACCCCTTATGTGGTGTTCTTCTTTTTAAAACAATGTTTTGTCCATACTTTCGAATGACTTTTTGTGTTTGCATTGTATGTTTTTGTTATCTTATGTAAGCCAACCAGGGTCTTTACAGATTTGGGTGGCCTATGGACAGTATGCCATAAATAAATAAATACTTATTTGCAAGTATTTGTTTGGGCAGGTGAAGCAGCAACTGTGTCTCCCTCCCCCAGAAGGTCCCAAATGGCTGTATTTTGAAATATTTTGTCTGCAAATGTCAGAGAAACTTGTGTACAAAGTGAACATATTTATTTATTTATATACTGCCTTTTAATGTTTTTATAAGTAGCTCAAGGGGGCAAACCTAATACTCCTAACTTCTCCTCTTCTTTTCTCCACAACAATCTTGATGTGTACCAGGTGGTCTCAGAGGGAACTCCACTAGAAGAAAATAATGCTTATGGGTGAGAAAAGCTCTTATAGGTATTATACAGAGTAGCAGTCATTCTATCAGCTGCCTTCCCCCCCCCCCAGGGAAATCCAGACAAAGGCAACCTGCATCTTAGTAACACATAAGACAAAACCAGAAGAGTTGGTCCCTCTTTCAGTGGATAGTTGTGATTTCCTTCAGAAGACTGTTGTGAAGATAAACACCAAAATGCAGTGCTGTTGTCCTTGGGAGATTTCAGGGCATCTGGGTTGATATACTTCTTTCTCAAGAGTGTGGATGTGTGTATACAGGGCAGAGGTGGGTTCCTGCCGGCTCGGACCGGCTCTATAGAACCGGTAGCGGGAATTTCCCCCCGCTCGCCGAACCGGCAGCGATGGCCGGATAGACACGCCCCTGAACTGGCTCTCTCGGCGGCGCCATAGGTGCCACCATCTTGTTTTTTGCTTCTGCGCATGCGCAGAAGCTGGGTTTTTAGCACTGCACATGCACCTGCGGAGCGCGTGAAGAAGCAAACCGGCAGCGAGGTAAGCCAGAACCCACCCCTGATACAGGGAGATCAGGTGAGCGAGATCAAGAGAGAACACTGCCACCAGACTTGTAAATTCCTTTCATATTTTTCTTATATTTCCATAAAGAATATAAAAATAACCCGTGTTTAACATAGTTAAACATTTTAAGCAATTGTGATCAGATTTCACTAATGTAGTCTTTAATTGTAAATGATAAAAAAGGTGTTGTTGTTTTTTTAAATAATGTTTTTGGGAATAACAAACCTAGCACATAACCATGAGGCCTGAAGGAATTTATTACATAACATCAATTGATACACCTTATCAATAAGCAGGAATAAAACAACAGTGAGATTCATTTATCAAGCTCTGTTTATGATTTTCCTACTTCTTACAGTTTGGTTTTTTTTGATGAATTAGGGAGTTTTCTGCTCGAGTGAAACATTCTGAAAATTTTTTAAGAGAAGCTAAAAAACAATAAGAAAGCAAAATTCCTTCTAAGCGTCACTTTGAAATATGCAAAATAGGACAGCTGACCTTGATGAAGAATATGAAAGTCACTTGTGGCGAGATGGGTGGCAAATAAACTTAATAAATAATAATGAAATAATGATACAAAAGCTTTCTGAACTTAGAACATTTGTCAGCGGGAAGGTTTTGTGTATGTATTGTTAAAAAGTTTGCTCATTCCTTTAGCTGGAGAATGTAGCAACTCAGGTATTATCCTTTGGGCATTATCTTTATCAGTATTTGAGATCCAAGTGAGCAGTGTCTCATCCAACAGTTCTCATCTGACAATCATTTATCTCCCTCTGTTATGTACCTGGAAGCAACGCATCAACATTCTAATTGACATAATAGCAATTTTATGTTTGCTATTGATTAACACACTTACAAAAGGTCAATAAGTATTTTAAGCACTTTGCTGATACAGTACACACTCCAATTATCCTGAAGCATTCATAATTATTTTGTTAAATGTCAATTAAATGCAAGCGCCGTTTCCTACCAGAATGACACTGATATGTAACGAAGTGTAGAACTTTGATACTTGATTGATTGCGTACTTTTTTCAGACAATTAGTCCACAGTTAAGCGGGCCTTACATTGAAACGACAGGGCCTTGTGTTCAATTAAAGTAAAGAATATAATTTAAAAGCAATGAATGAATAATTCCTAGGAACTAGCTGGGACTAGCTGGGTAAGTTCTTAAAGGATAGCAGCTTTCACCGTTCAGAACTATTCTACATATAAATATATAGGTTTGTTAGCACCAGATTATTAGCTGATATAGTCTGATATTCACGCAGAACATAACCATCAGGAAGATATTCTATCTTGCCAAATTTTAGAGATTTTAGGTGTTGTGTATTGAGACTGCAATAGTTTACAGTCAGGTCCTCCATTCTGGCGGGAGAATGGAGAGACCTGATTGGTTGGTTTCACTGACAGCTCGGTATATAAAGCCGGCTGTCAGAATACAGAGTTGCTGGAGTCTGTAGACACTTGTAAATAAAGAGCTGTTCTACCAAGCCTGTCTCAAGCATCTTCTGTGCCAGGATCCAACACTGGCGACGAAGGTGGGATCACAGAAGAGCTGAAGACACCAAAGACCCAGCCCGGCGGCGAACGATAGGCGGCCATTTTTTGGCGGTAAATTCGAAATGCAAGTGGCGCCAGAATGTCAGCATTCCACCTGCCGACTCCTTTCGACTCCACCAAGGAGAATTGGGGGTCCTACATGACCCGTTTTCGATACTTCCTAGAGGCCGACCTCACCAGCCTATCGGACAATAGGAAGTGAGCGCTGTTCCTCAGCCATTGTGGCCATGAGGTCTTCAATACGGCTGAATCGCTAGCAGAGCCAACCCCAGTCGAGACAATCCCGTGGCCTACGCAGCAGAACTTACTCCAGACGCATTATGCCCCGGTACCCTCCAAGGTGGTCCGGAGGCATGAATTTCGTCAGAGGCTCCAACAGGACGGAGAGTCTATAAATCAATATATGGCAGTGCTTTGTAAGGCCGCCACACATTGTGAGTTCTGGGACCTCGACAATATACTCCTGGACCAACTGATCTGTGGGGTTCAGGACCTGAGGTTGCAACGGCAACTGCTGGCCAAGGTGAACCTAATGCTACAAATGGCCTTAGACGAGGCCCGAGCAACCGAGGCGTCAAATAAGGTAGCTGACACCCTACATCGACGCCAAGCTCCTCAAGTACCACCTAAGCCATCCGCTCCGGTGCACGAAAGCAGGTGCCTTGAGGAACCGTCCGAGGAGAGTGAGGAAGAAGAGGTCTTCCGGACGGAGCGGCGCCGCAGCACGGAGCAACCAAAACATCAACCATGCTTCAGTTGTGGCGGGCAACACCAGCGAGCCTCCTGTAAATACAGGGACGCTGTCTGCCGCCGTTGAGCCGAACCGGACACCTCGCCAGGGTCTGCCGGGCCAGCCAACCATCGGGAGGTCAAGCCCCTACTGAATATAAGAAGGGCAATGCACGACAAGCGCCCAAGTCGACTTGGCAGCCTAAATGCCGGCCAGAAGGGAACCGCCACCCTGAGGCCAATCAAACCTGGGTCGGACAGGCGAGCACCCCCCTTCACAAGAAGATCCACGTCACCGTAAGGATCGAAGGGTGCCCCTGCAATATGGAGATCGATACGGGATCCTCCATATCAATCATCTCTTGGGCTGTCATCAAAAGGGCCATCCCAGTGCTCCGACAGAAGCACCTGAAGAACCAACCCTTGAGGATCAACGACTACCAGGGCAACTGAATCCCAGTGCTCGTCTGGCAGAACTTCCAGTTGCAATTCGGCAAGTTCAGCGGCGACCTACCTATCACGGTGGTTCGAGGGGACCTGCCCACATTACTCGGCTTAGACTGGTTCGACGCCTTAGGACTCGGGGTGACCGGGATCAGCATGGTGTCCGGCAGCTGTGCAGACGATCTGCTCCGCGAGTTCAAGGACGTTTTTGACAATCAGCTGGGCAAGTATGTGGGCACACCTATAGCGTTCAATCTAGACCCCCAGGTTGCCCCTATAAGACTTAAGCCATGCAGGGTTCCTTTCACCCTAAAGCCCAAAATAGACAGGGAGCTTGACAAATTGATCAGCCAAGGGGTGCTTGAGCCTGTTGATCACGCCCGTTGGGAGACCCCGATCGTCACCCCTATCAAGAGTGACGGGTCCATCCGCATCTGTGCGGATTATAAATGTACTATAAACAAGGCATTGCAGCAGAGTGCTTACCCCGTACCGGTAGTCCAGCACCTGCTACACACTCTGGGCCCAGGTGCCATTTTCGCCAAGCTGGACCTCACGCAGGCGTACCAGCAACTGCCGGTAGATGGCGCTACGGCAGAGGCGCAAACCATCGTCACACACCATGGGGCATTCAAATGTCATCACCTTCAATTCGGAGTCAGTGTAGCCCCAGGGATTTTTCAGGGGATCATGGAACACCTTTTACTCAAAATCCCTGGGCTAGTGCCCTATTTCAATGATGTGTTAGTCACGGCCGCCAATGAACAGCAGCTGGTTTTCAGACTGCGAGAGGTCCTGAGCAGGTTCAGAGCTGCTGGCCTCAAAGTAAAAGGCAGCAAATGCCAAATCGGGGTCCCAGAGGTTGAATTCCTGGGATACCGTATAAACGGTCAGGGAATCCACCCCACTACCAGCAAGGTGAGGGCTATCTGGGAAGCCCCCATGCCGACCAACAAAACTGAACTGCAGGCTTTCTTAGGCTTACTTAACTTTTACAGTATATTTTTAAAGGACAAAGCCACAGTGGCTGAGCCTTTGCACAGGTTCCTAGCTAAGAAAGCCGCCTGGGTGTGGGGGCATAAGGAGGCCGCCGCTTTCATGGCTGTCAAACGCCTCCTGTCTGAAGACAGCTTCCTCATTCAATTCAATGAGACTCTGCCGGTTGTGCTTGTATGCGACGCCTCTCCTTTCAGGGTTGGGGCTGTGCTCAGCCACCGTCTGCCCGATGGGAGGGAGGGTCCGGTCGCATATTTTTCATGGACGCTCTCCAGTGCCGAGCGCAACTACAGCCAGTTGGACCGCGAGGCTATGGCTGCGGTCGCTGGCATAAAACGTTTCCACGAGTACCTGTTCAGCAGAGACTTTGAGCTGGTCACTGACCACAAGCCCTTGTTAGGGCTGATTGTGGGGGATCGCCCCACGCCCGCCTACCTGTCACCGCGCTTCACCAGATGGACAATTTTTCTTTCGGCGTACTCCTACCACCTAACCCATCGGCCTGGGCAGACTCTTGGACATGCTGATGCCCTCAGCCAGTGCCCCTTGCCGGACCTCGTGGATGACCCCACTCCGGGCGTCCCGGTCCTTCTGATTGACTGCCTGGACTCGGGCCTTGTCACCTCGGCTGAGGTGGCTGCCCACTCTGCCAAGGACCCAGTTTTCCACAAGCTTCTGAACTGGGTGTGGAGGGGGTGGCCGCAAGGGCCAGTTAGCCCAGAGTTCAGACCCTATGTCAGCAGACAGCACGAAATCTTGGCGCAAGGGGGTTTTTTGTTATGGGGGGATAGAGTCCTCGCGCCTTTGTCGCTTCGAGAGGCAATTCTAAGGGCTTTGCACGAAGGGCACCCAGGGGTGGTTAGAATGAAAGCTCTGGCCCGGAGCTACGTCTGGTGGCCGAAAATGGACGAGCAGATCGAGAAGTTGGTAGCGGGTTGCACCCCCCGTCAGGAGTCGAGGGCTGCCCCACCAAAAGCCCCGGTGCAGGAGTGGGACAAGCCCCGAGCCCCCTGGTCCCGGGTTCACATTGACTACGCAGGCCCATTCCACGGGCAAACCTTCCTGGTAGTCATCGACGCTTATTCAAAGTGGCTGGAAATTGTTCTAATGGGATCCACCACTGCAGAAGCAACAATCAGGGCACTCTGGAGACTATTCGAAACACACGGCCTACCCGACGTGTTGGTCTCCGATAACGGGCCACAATTCACGGCCACGCAATTTGAGAGGTTCTTGGCGGAATTTGGGGTCCGTCACGCACTTGTTGCCCTGTTCCATCCATCGAGTAATGGTCAGGCGGAACACATGGTGCGAGCGGCCAAAGAGGCATTAGGCCGGCTCGGCCCAGGGGACTGGCAAGCCCGGGTGGACAACTTCTTGTTAGCCCAGCATATCACCCCCAGTTCAACCACAGGGAGAAGCCCGGCCAAGCTGTTAATGGGCCGGCGGCTTCGGTCAAAACTTGACAGGTTGCACCCGAGCTACTCCCAGCAGGAACCGGAGCTAGCCAATAACAAACACACTAGGACCTTCAAAATCGGGGACCTAGTTTTCGCAAAAAACTTTGCGGAAGGTGCACAATGGGTACCGGGGGAAGTTATAGGAATCACAGGTCCCAGGTCTTACATAGTCGCAGTTCCTGATGGAAGAAAATGGCGGCGCCATATCGACCAACTGCGCAGCCGCCAACTTCCCAATGCAGACTATCACAACAATAAAAACAATTCCTATTCCCCCACAGCTGAAGACGACCCGAGAGAGGTGGAGTACTTACCTGGGGAACCGGAGATCCAGCGCTGTCCCAGTCACGAACCTGTTCCGGGTAATTCTGAGGCCACGCTCGAAAGCTTCTCAGAGCTTCCACAGGCAGAGCTAGAGAGGGAACGAAACCCATCCTCTCAGCTCAACGCCAGCTCCCCGAATGAGTTGCGCAGGTCCACTAGGACCTCAAAACGCCCCTCCTACTTACGTGACTACGTATGTTAATGGTTGGACCAAACCAAGAGGGGAGGGGTGTTGTGTATTGAGACTGCAATAGTTTACAGTCAGGTCCTCCATTCTGGCGGGAGACTGGAGAGACCTGATTGGTTGGTTTCACTGACAGCTCGGTATATAAAGCCGGCTGTCAGAATACAGAGTTGCTGGAGTCTGTAGACACTTGTAAATAAAGAGCTGTTCTACCAAGCCTGTCTCAAGCGTCTTCTGTGCCAGGATCCAACATTAGGTTTAATACTGAGCCATGGTGGCGCAGTGATTAAAATGCAGTATTACAAGCTAAGTCTGCCGACTGCCAGCAGTTCAATTCTCACTGGCTCAAGGTTTGACTCAACCTTCCATCCTTCCGAGGATGGTAAAATGAGGACCCAGATTGTTGGGGGCAATATGCTGACTCTGTACATCGCTTAGAGAGGGATGTAAAGCACTATGAAGCAGTATATAAATCTTAAGTGCTATTGCTATTGCTATTTTAGGCCTGCCCAAATAAGTGATTATTTGATGCAAATCAATGATTTGCGATTTGAAGAGAAAACTGACTCTACTTGGATTCCTACAGAAGTTACACTTGTTGATGCACTGTAGCTTTCTCAAGGACGTTGATTAACAAATAGCTTATCACCAGGGGTAGGTTCCAACTTACCTCGCTGCCGGTTCGCTCCCTCCCGCGCCGTGTGGGCGTGCCGCGTGGGCGGGTGCGTGCTCATGTGCAGTAACAAAATAATAATAATAATTTAAAAAAACAAAGCCGAAAAAAAGATGGCGACTGCATGCACAGTGCCAGAAGTCGGCTTCTGCGCATGCTCAGACGGAAAAAAATAATAAAAAAAAAATCGGAATTTTTTTTTTGAAAAAAATTAAAAAAAAATTTAAAAAAAGATGACGGCCCCCACGGACTGGTACCGACCGATCCGGTTCGGTGATGTCATCATGACATCACCAGCAGGCCACTACCGGTTCGGGAGAACCAGTCCGAACCGGGAGGAGCCCACCCCTGCTTATCACCTTCCTCATTCATAAAAACATACAGGATCAGTTTGTTAGAATAATTATTAAGAGATGGGCTTCCTGTATCAAAATGACATATCTGCATTCCAAAACAGGGGGCTTTTTAATTTAAAATATTTTCCTATTATCTCTTCTTTTTATGAGTTGTAAAACACAAACTGCTCCAGCATTCTTCAAACATTTCTATCAAATGTTTCAAAATCAGGTCTCAACATTTTGGGATGTGCATCTTTTTCCACAAAGTTATTATGTAAAGACAAACAATGGTAACCACAAACCTGTCTACTTATCCATATCTTTACACAAGGATGACAAAAAAGACAAAGTATTACTTACTGTATAAAGTTCAACAACTTTTTATACTGCAGTCAATATGTCACCCTTCAAAGCGATTTGTTTTAGATTTAGAAGACTTTAGACAAGTCTTCTGCTTTGGTGGATCAAGTTGTTGACTCTTCAGTTAGCCAAGTTGCAATTTCAGACCACACTCCTTTATTTCTTATATTGAAACTTAAATATTACTTCAAATAATGCCTCAATATTTCATTAATAATGAATCTCCCTTTTGTGGGATAGGAAATGGGGGTTTGGAGTGTTTGTTTTGAAATGAGCAAGAGTTCTATCAATAAATTCACACCACAGGACACATTTAAAGAATATAATTATGAATTATATCACTTTTATATCACAATTATACAACTATATACAACTTTTATATCACAATTATATCACAATCACTTTTCTTTCGGCAAAAAAAAAAAAAAAAAGACAGTTGGCAGAAATGGTTAAAGACTTGCTCTTGTTTTATGCCAAAAATCCTAAGATGAATCATATAAAGTATTTATCATGAAAACATTTCAGAGTATTTAGTCCTGTGAGCAATCCAGGGGTGGGTTCTAACTTACCTCGCTGCCGGGTCGCTTCCTCCCGCGCCGCGTGGGTGTGCCTTGTGGGCGCGCCTCGTGGGCGCTTCGCACATGCGCGCATGCACAGTCCAAATTTTTTTTAAAAAATCCAAAAAAATAAAAAAAAAAGCCAAAAACAAGATGGTGATGCATGTGCAGTGCTGGAAACTTGGCTTCTGCGCATGCGCAGAAGAAAAATAAAATAAATAAATAAATAAATAAATAAATAAATAAATAAAATTTAAAAAAAAGATGGTGGCGCCCACGGACTGGCATCAACTGAATCGGATCCGTGACATCATCGTGACGTCACCAGCAGGTCGCTACCAGTTCGGGAGGGAGGAACCCACCTCTGGAGCAATCATAGTGCCTGTGTCTTGTTTTTAGTTGCAGCACGTTCTTCTCTTTTTCCCTTCAAAATTATCCCTGCAATATTTTTAGCCAGGAATGTTTATATCATTACAGTTTTCTGTCTGGGGAAAAAAGAGAGAGAGACAAACACTAGATCCTGGCAAAGTGCTTTCTGAAGCTTTTTCCTGCCACCTAGTGGATTTTTGGATTTTTGCAGACTGGCTAAATAAATAGGCAAATGATGTCATGACTCTACTAGATGATGTTACGAAGTTAGTGAAGGAACAGTATCTCACTGAAGCCCAGAAAGTGGATTCCACATAGATCTATTCAGATCAGCTGACTTAACATTCTGCTTACTTTTAATATCATTTCTGAAAGCAGAAAAATGGGTAACGGAATTCTGGTTATCTGGAAGTGGCCTGAGAGGCTTTCCTAGAAATCCCTCAGATGGGGTCTTCAATTTAGCCTCAAGTTTTATTTGAGTTGAAATTGTAGGTGGCGTCGTGATTCGGAAGTCAAGATATACACAAAACTCTCTTGCACTTCAATAATTGTTTCTGTCACTTCAGCAACACCACTGGCTCCCAATGGCATTGCTCAGCTTTTCTGCCAAAACATTAATCCTGACTTTGGATCTGTATTTCCCATGAGGTGGAGATTCAATGCTATCTTAGCTGAGAAGGACCAAAAAATGGAAGAATTAAACACTGCCTTTAAATTTGGTTTGGAAAATGAGTTACACATTGACAGGACCCATCCCTCACCTTCCGCTGTTTAGCTTACTGCTTATATAATACTTTAATGTGAATAAATATGACTTGTGGTTGGCAAGATGGATTGACCTTGGTTTTCAACCGAATGGCATGAATCAAGGTGCTTCTTATTTATTTCCAAGTTCTTGCGTGTATGTGATTTTCAGCACTTTCAGCATTAGAAATTAGGAGAACTTTTGGAAAAAAAAAACACCCAGTCCTGACAATCCATACACATTCTTTCAACCTTCTGTTTTCCAAGAGCAAAAATTGTCCTTATGCCAGAGGTGGGTTCCTCCCGGTTCGGACCAGTTCTCCCGAACCGGTAGCGACCCACTGGTGACATCACGATGACATCACTGATCCAGTTCGGTCGGTGCCGGTCCATGGGCACTGCCATCTTTTTTTTGAATTTTTTTTTAAAATTTTCTTCTGCGCCATCTTGTTTTCGGCAATTTTTTTGGGACTGTGCATGCGCGCGTGCCCATGAGGCGTGCCCACGCGGCGCGGGAGGAAGCGAACCAGCAGCAAGGTAAGTTAGAACCCACCCCTGCCTTGTGCCATTGGAATTGCCCAGAAATCTATGTAATGTCCACCCACTTTCTTTTTCAAGGACACAAACAGGCAAAGGCAAGCAGGAAAAGGTTGAATATATGAGCAAAGTCTCTTTGTTTTGTTAAGCATCCCGAAGGCACATTTAACTCAGAACAAAATTGTGTTCTCTCCAGTTAGGGCCTCTTCCTCTAGAGCTTAAAGACAAAGGTCTACACCAGCTCAACGTTTGGTACCCTCTTTGTACCAAACAAAGTGTGCGCTCACATTTGTGAACTGGTAGGGAAAGTAAGTTTAACTACCTCTGAATGGGATAGCAGTATTATTATTAGCACCCTAATACATACCCAAGCATTAAAAGACACTTACAATTATAGTTTTCACATTCTGTTATCAGTTTTGTTTCAGGACACAAAGGATAAGCTTCCTGTTACCTACATAAACTCCGTAAAGTATAAAATCACAATGCCATCTAACTTTCAGCAATAAATGTTTTATGCAGGCCTCAAATTACATGTGAGTTACTAAAATATTCCTTCTTGTTGATAATGTTATTCTGAAATAATGCATTTGAAAAACAAAAAAAGACCAACAGAGCATGGTATTTTACTTGTTGATTTGCTTCTTTCAGCAGGGGCTTATCTCCTCATTCCATTTGTTCCTCCACTGTTCAATTTATAGGATTTTGGCTATCTGCTTAGGCAGCTATTCTCTGGCAATTTTGTATGACTTTCTACATTCCTGAGCCCAGCTGAAAAATCTATCACCCACATTTGCCTCACTGTCGCCATGCCTGCCTTGTTGATGACAGCAACAGAGGTGGTATTCACTTACTTTCCCTACCGGTTCGCAAATGTGAGAGTGCTCGCGGGCGTGCTTGCTTTGCTCACACGCGCCCCTTCCATGCATGCATGCGGCCTTCCGCGCATGCGCTTTGCTCACAGACGTGGCTTGCACACATGCGCGTGGCTTCAAATTGTGCCTAAATAGGACAGCATAGCACAGGGGCGGGTGGGCGGACCCACAGGTCGCTACTACCGGTTTGCCTGAACCAGTCCGAACCAGCTGAATACCATCTCTGAACGGCAACCTTGAAGCAAAATCACTAACATTTTTACCTGAAAAATGCCTATCGTGACTCATGTAAATCTTTCTAATAGGTTAGTGACAGAAGAACGATAAAGACTATCTCCCCATATATTTCAGTTGGCATCCAATGTTTTGCACCTTACTTTTTTTTAAAGGGGGGGGGGCATGTATAACATTGCATAATTCATAATGACTGATGAAACTGCAAGGTCCTAGAGAAAACGATCACTTGAGAAAATAACTGAATGCTTCTGTCCCAATAAATATTTGTTTTCCTAACTGTTGCTTTGAATTATGATGTTATTTTATCCTTCCAGGTTGTGTTTATTTTTCTTTCATACATCCCCCTAAGTTACATCTTAAAAAATTGGCCTCACAGTCATTTCAACAAATTTCTTCCATCCCTTTCCAAGTAGCATAAATTGTTTAATATATAATGATATTAAGATTTCAAAATGCTTAATCAGATGAGAAGAAAGAGGGGATAGAATTGTTATTGATTTTCAGGTCCTAAATACTCTTTGTTGCCATCTTGTAACACCCTAAGACCATGATGGCAAACATATGGCATGCGTGCCACAGGTGGCACGCGGAGCCATATCTGCCGGCATGCAAGTCGTTGCCCTAGCTCAGCTCCAGCGTGCATGTGTGCGCCGGCCAGCTGATTTTTGGCTTGTGCAGAGGCTCTAGGAGGGCGTTTTCGGTCTCCGAAGGGCCTCTGGGGGAGCGGGGGATGGCATTTTCGCCCTCCCCAGGCTCCAAGAAAGCCTCTGGAGCCTGGGGAGGGTGAAAAATGGGTCTACCTGGAAGTTGGGAAATGGGAGAGCAGGGGGGTCGTGCACGCATGCGCGGGGGGCGGGGCAGTGTGGGGGGCACACGCACATGCACAGTGGGGCGGGGCGCATGGGGGGCATTGAATTATAGGTGTGGGCATGCACACGTGTGCGATAGTGCACGCTTGCTTTCGGCACCCATAGAAAAAAAAGGTTCGCCATCACTGCCCTAAGAGAAGATTTATTTATTTATTTCCTAAGTATATGGGCATAAAAGTGAGTGAAAATAAAAGGAAGTAGTTTCTAGTCTTGATCTATCTGGATATTTTAATGTAAATTTTTACATTGTTCCTTTATTTAAGGGGCCAATACATCTAATTCCAGTTCTGGTTCTAGCTATCTATGTCTAATGTCTATGTCTATGTCTATGTCTATGTCTATGTCTATGTCTACCTCTACCTCTACCTCTACCTCTACGTCTACGTCTACCTCTACCTCTACCTCTACCTCTACCTCTACCTCTACATCTACATCTACATCTACATCTACATCTACATCTGTCTGTCTGTCTGTCTGCCTGTCTACCTACCTACCTACCAGGGGTGGGTTCTAACTTACCTCGCTGCCTGTTCGATTCCTCCCGCGCCGCGTGGCCGCACCTTGGGGGTGCACGCACGCTTTGCGCACGCGCGCATGCGCAGTAAAAAAATTTTTAAAAAATTAAAAAATTTAAAAAGCCAAAAACAAGATGGTGACGCATGCGCACTGCCGGAAACTCGCATAAGAAAAATAAAATAAAAAAAATTCGAAAAAAAAATCAAATTTTTTTTTTTTTAAAAAAAGATGGCGGTGCCCACGGACCGGCACCGGATCGTTGATGTCATCATGATGTCACCAGTGGGTTGCTACCGGTTCGGGCAAACCGGTCCGAACTGGTAGCAACTCTGCTACCTACCTACCTACCTACCTATCGACCCACCCACTCATCCATCCACTCACACACCTGCTTATCTGTCTGTCTGTCTGTCTGTCTGTCTGTCTCTCTGTCTATCATCAATCTATTTCAATCTTTATTGAAGGAAAATTTAGAATCTGTTCATCAAGAAATGTCCACAAAGAGTGGACTAAAAGAGTGAAGATGGTGGCCATAACTCTCTTTTTGTTTCTGCATGCGATGTAGACACACTTACAAAAAGGGCATGCCTTTGATTTTAAGTTGTGACTGCCATTTTGATTTTTTTTATTATACCCCGCCCTTCTTTCAGACATCTCTGTTTCCATCACTCTTCTCCAGTCTTTCAAGGAGTTAGCCACACAGTTTTGGAAGTATCTTAAAATACTGTAACAACCAAATGAAACCCTATAATACACAATGAAGCTGCCTACCTTAAAAATAAATAATGAAAACATCAATGCTCATCAAGGGGAGGATAATCTTTTGGCTTATGTCTAAATAATAAGGGGAATAAATACCAAGCAAGTAGACAGACTTCCTTAAGGGAGATTCACTCCTGAAAACTATCTGCTTAAATTGCGGAGGAGAGACATATAGCACTGACTTGACATGATGATATCAGAAGATGGGCAGGTTTCTTGGGATTACATTAGCTATGTCTGCTCTAAAATGCATGCTGTTAAGTTCAACAGCATTTACTGTCAGATAATTTACTGCATGGCTGCACTTTTAATCAGATCTTTAGATTCCCCACTAAGACAAGATACTGGATAGTAATCTAAATCTCCACCAACGTACGAGATTTAGTTGTCTTGTAAATTGTGCGGAGGTGACGTCTGTGGACAGAAAGTGCTGCTGCTGCATGTTTGTGATGGGGTAAAAAAAAAAATCTGCTATGCATCCTGTAAACAGAAAATTTAGGAGTTTGCTCAGGTATATACTCTGCTACTTTGCTATTAGTGGGTAGTGTTCTCCAACTGGCATCTGTAGATGCTGTGGCCATAGTTCCTAAATCCTCAACCAGCACAGTCCCTATTTATGTATTTAAGCAAAATTTGTATGCCGCCCAACTCCCGAAGGACTCTGGGCGGCTCACAGTAAATAAAAAAAGACAGCAATAGAAACAATTTAAAAATACATCAATATTAAAATAAAACATTCACACAACATTCACAATAATAGTTATACAACTATTATTGAATTTACCCATTTAAATCTACTTTGCTAATCCAAAACAAGTAAAAGTGGCGTTGGTCTTACCTGATACGCCCTTTCTCATGGTGGTCGATGGGAGAATCCAGGTTGGGGTACTCTAGCCTCGTTCACCCACAACTGCTCGCGCAGCTGCATCCTGGACTAACTGTAGTCTCCGGACACTTTTTAAGGGCAGCGCCATGTAGAGCGCATTGCGATAGTCAAGTCGTGAGGTGGTAAGGGCATGAGTGACCGTGAGCAGAGCATCCTGATCCAAATAGGGCCACAATTGGTGCACAAGGCGCACCTGTGCCAGGCTACCAGGATCCAGACAACGCTATTGTCAGCCCCGGACCACCCGACGGGCCGGGGCCGCCATTCGGGCAGGGGAGGAGTGGACGCGCACGCACCCGAGAGACCCGCATCGCTTCGCTCCATCGTCCATGGGCTGCCGCTTGGCCAGGGGTCCTAGACTTTGGCTGGCTGACCGCTCCTGCATCCACGGAGCTGCTGCCTGACTAGCGGAACCCTGGCTGTACCCGGCTCTGTGAAAAACAGCTATCCGTCGGATCGGGGAAACAGCTGATTGTCGGAGCGTGGGCGGCAGCAGGAAACCGGAATGGGCGGCTAGGGGCGTGGCTGGACTGTGGAGGCCGTCTAAGCAGTTGGTGGGAGGGGCGGGGTATACACACAGGGGAGGTGGGGCACAATATAAGGGAAAGGTGAGCTAACCACGGTAGCACAAACTTTGATTCCTTTTGGATGGTCGCTTCATGCCGGGTCTGCATTTCCAGATAAACAAATGAACATCAACTTGTGTTGCTGGCTTTTCTTACGTGGGATACCGGAACGTGACAGCTATATGATAATTTGGGATCACAATTGTATTTTGGCGGTCTCAGTAATAAGTATCGTATTGCATGGGGATACTTCCTCTGCCTTCCACTGGCATCATTTTGAAAGCAATTTTAGATGCAGACTCTTTCAGTATGTTTCAAAAACATATTTATAATTCAGAAGTAATAACTCTGACACCCGCTGACATATATATAGTGCCGTAAAACACTTTTCCCCCCCCCACTTTGAAACTTAACAGTTTTCAAAACTGGAAACCTAATTGACACATTTCTAATATTTCAAAGCCCAAACTGAATGCAGTTTGCATCTCATATGTAGCAGCACTAATATGTTTCTGGGAAGTCAACAAAATAAACAATATTGTAGAGAAACAACATTTAAATGAAAAGGGGGGAAATGCAAGACTTTGCTCCCATATGGTTACAGAGAGGCTATAATGTAATAGCTATTATAAACAGAAATCACTGAAGGTTTCTTTGTTTTTTGTTTGGTAGAAAGAATGCCATTAATCCTAAATCACTTTCCCAAAATTATGTGTTGTGAAAATATATCAGAAAAGATGTTTGATTTCTTTGTGTTTGCTTCAGAATGTAACAGATTGCCAGATAAATTCAACTGCAATATCAGATCATGACCCATTTACAGTTTCTTTTCAACTGGAGAATTAAATAATGGACACTTGGTATTGCTTTATGGCTAAATAGCAGAATTAAAGAAAACAAACATAAATAAGTATTGAGCTTCAAACATACTTTAATTTGAATGATAGCTCAACATCCTCTTGTGTTACTGAGTGGGAAGCGTGCAAATACATATGAAAGGACAAAAAAAAAATTCTAGGTTGCAAATAAAAGAAAAAGAAAAGGAAGGAAATTATAAAGGAAATAAAATCAGATAGGAAGGCTATCCTTTCATAGTTCAGTTTCCAATTTATATGCTTCATAGTATAAAGAAAACACAGACATTTTGATCTTCATCAGAATATATTTCTGAGGCTGTGTCATGTTGGCTGGGAAAAAGTCTGGCTAGTGAAGAAACCATGATATCCCTATTATTTCATAATTTCACAAGGCTCTGTCCTCTCTTTTTACAGTTCCTCTATCTCCAAAGCCACAAGATACACAGTATTGATATCTCTGCCAATTTTGAATGGATTTATACAATATTTTTCCAACTTTACTCTTAAAGACAATGAACATGTAAGGAATGCCACTTCTTTCATTTATTATGGGAGATGCTTCTGCTTTCTCTTCTTAGTAAAGCAAGCCACGGGGTTCCTCCTGAGTTCCTCAGGGGTGGGTTCTAACTTACCTTGCTGCCAGTTCGCTTCCTCCTGCGCCGCTTGGCTGTGCGCACATTGCGTGCCACATGGCCAAGTGCATGCTTTGTGCGCACATGCATAGTGCCGAAAATTTGCAAAAAAAACCAAACAAACAAAAAAAGCCAAAAACAAGATGGCAGCGCATGTGCAGTGCTGGGGACTCGGCTTCTGTGCATGCGCAGAAGAAAAAAAGCAGCAAAAAATTCCAACCCCCCCCCAAAAAGAAAAAAAAGATGGCGGCATCCACGGACTGGCACTGAACCGGCTCCGTGATGTCACCAGCGGTTTGCTACCGGTTCTATAGAACCGGTGCGAACCGGGAGGAACCCACCTCTGGTATGTATCCCAGAAAATCCAATGGAGAAGATGCTTCAGCTGCTCACACTGCTTTGAACTTGGTGATGTCCCTTATACGCCTCTTCCCCAACCAACACAATACCATGCAGAAGATATGGTAGCTTTCTTGCCCTTTCCTTTATAAAGTGAATAGCTTACATGCATTTTGATGTAATGTGCATGGGGATAACAATGACTTCATCTAAAGTTCTGAATGGGACCTAAGTCATCTGATCAGGCGTGAAGCTCCAAGACTGATTCTGAATTAAGCAGAATCGGACAACTGCCTTAGATGGCAGATCAGGAGAGGCTGCAGAATTTTTTTTAAAAAATGGGTTTCATTGCAATCTGACCTGCATTCCCTAAGCTATCCCACTATCCTGAAAGGTAATGAAGGATGTTACTCCACCAGAGTAAAAATAAAATTCAGCACCAGTTGGGACAGATTCTGGGTGTAAAATAGGTAAGAGATCATTTTATCTTTCACCCGTGACAGCAAAATGTCTCGGGATGTTTCTGAAGACATTTTAGTGCCTGACAGCCTGAGCTATTCATGCAAGTTAGGCAGTTGGGTGATGACAACAGGGACTGAATTGATATGCCTTCTGTGTGATTCTGTTTGTAATGGCTATGAAAGGTTAAAATGCTCAAATTTATGTGATCCAGTATCATGAACCCCCCCCCTTTTTTTTGCTAAGATGCTATCTAATGCTGTTTGAAGCAACAGTATAAAAGTCTTACATCTCCTCCATGAAAAATGAACTGAAGTAAATGCAACTGCTCTTCCATGCTTGCATTCAGAACATGTTATGTACTCTCTAAGATTCTGTTATTCCACCTCAGAAGAATAAAGTAGCATTCCTGGAAGTTCTGCTTCCTATCTGTTGACTTGACATCAATCTTGAGAACTTGCCCAAAGTTCTCTCTGCCTTATCTTATACAGGTAGTCCTCGGCTTACAATAGTTCATTTAGTGACTATTTGAAGTTACAACGGCACTGAAAAAAGTGACTTATAACCATTTTTCACACTTGCAACCATTGCAGCATCCCGTTGGTTATGTGATCAAAATTTAGATGTTTGGCAACTGACTCATATTTATGATGGCTGCAGTGTCCCAGGGTCACCTTTTGTGACCTTCTGACAAGCAAAGTCAATGGGGGAGCCAGATTCACTTAACAACCATGTTACTAAATTAACAACTGCAGTGATTCATTTAACAATGGCGGTGATAAATGTTGTAAAATGGGGAAAAATTCACTTAACAAATGTTTTGCTTAGCAACAGAAATTTTGGGCTCAATTGTGGTCGTATGTCGAGGACTACCCGTACTAAACAAAATCAAGATGAGGTCATTGTGAGTTTCTTTTTCATGCTTCTCTCTTTCTTGGGGCTGAGTAAAATCTTTTCTACAAGTGCCCCTTTAATCAAGCACATTAAATCAGAATATTTCAGGGCTAACTCAAAACGAAAAGTGCTCTATGAAAGAGCTCAGGATATCTTTTTTAAAGCATTTTCTTAAATGAGATGGGGGAGCAGGGCTGAGGCATACCAATTTCACTGGAAAGCTGTTCTGAAGGGCTGGGGCTGCTGCTACTGAGAAGTAGCACCTGCTGGTTTGGGGACCCTTTACATCAGGGGTAACAAACAAGCAGCCCGCGGGCCGGATCTGTCCCGCAATTGGCCCAGAGTTATCCCCCGGCCCACCCTGGCCCCGCCCATCCAGTCAGCTGCAATGACCAGGCCACGCCCTCCCCAGCCCCACAAGGGCAAACAAAATCCTGATATAGCCCACAATGGGATCGAGTTTGACACCCTTGCTTTACATTGTGGTAGTTGTAAACTATCAGGTGTTTCCAGCAGTCCTGGAGATAACTACTTTATGTATAGGTCAAAACCAGTCCTGAAGCTGTGCCCAGAAACTGATCAGAAGCCATTGTAAGGCCCAAAACACAGATGTAATGTTTCCCATGACAGGTGCATGACACAGGGCTCACTATATCCCAATGGTCTCTAAAGATAGTCCCATGTTATCATCTTCCCAGCTACACCAGATTAAACAAGATTATTGTAAGGCTACATTAAGAGAATCTTGCAAGTCTGAAAGTACAGATTCCTTCCAGTCTCTTTTTACTGCTTGATTAGTTGGGGGGGGGATCTTATTCAGTTGTGGGCTCCTCCCGCTCTTCTCTGATTGTTCCCTAGGCAGCATTTCTTCCCCTTCCCCTCTTCCAAGGTCTTTCATACATTCTATTACATAAATGGAGTAGTCTAACTGGGTGGCAATAAAGGCGTGAATTGTTACTGGTTAAAGACGGTGGTTAAATATGCCCAGTGGTTAAAGATGCTGAGCTTGTCAGCTGGAACTCTGACAGCATGAGTTTGAGATCTGAGCGCTGTGCAACGGGGTGAGCTCCCGTCCTTGCCCTAGCTCCTGCCCACCTCACAGTTCGAAAGCATGCAAATGCAAGTAGATAAATAGGTACCACTTTGATGGGAATATAACAGCGTTCTGTTGCCTCAGTGTATAGTCATGCTGGCCACGTGACCACAGAAGTGTTTTCAGACAACACTGGCTTCCTTGGCTAAGAAACGGAGATGAGCACCATCCCCTAGGTTTGGACACGACTGGACAAGGGAAACCTTGACCTTGACCTTTATTATTGCAGAGGTCCACCTATTGGCTAGTGCTGTGGCTTTCAGCATATTGTGCCTATTTTGTGCACCAGAAATTTGCTGCCGATACTTTGCTGGAAATGGAAGGTCCAAGTGCTTGTTTGGACTTATCATGCCTTAAGTCTTGGTACTAAGGTATCTCCAAGACTGCTTGCCTGGATACAATTTCCTGGGAGAAACGTCAAGTGGTATCCCATCTTTGTAAAACGATGAGAGTTGAGGCCAGAAAATGTTGCTTTTTGGTAAGGTTCCAATATGTCTCTCTCCTAAAAATGAGATTGGTTGCTTTGGTAATGTGGCCTGGAAACTAGTAAAAATCAAGTTTTCCCACAGGGCCTCTGAAGTGACTGTCACCATTGTATTAATCACTGTTATATATTGTTTAAGCTGGGTTTTGTATTTCATTTTTGTTTTATGGGTATGAGAAGCTTCATTAGGATTGTTACAATGGATGTCTTCATTTTTTATTCTCTTTTTGAGAGCTGCTGGGAGCCTGGGAGAATCCAGCAGCATACTAATCCCATGAATAAATAATTGCTAATCTGGCAATTTATGCCCCACCATCATCACTGCTGTACTGTGGTTACCAAAATTCCCTCGTTCCTCCTACTTCAAACAGAAAGAAATGGAGTTAAAAACTCAAAATATCTGGTACTGCGTGCCAGCTTGGCCTCTGGAAAGGAATTTTAAACTAACTGTAAGAAAGCTGTGAAAGAGATGTTAAGGAGAGGTTTGGATAAGAGATAACACAGTCCAGAGATTGAAGAAGCATGAGAAAGAATTTCAAAATAATTCTGCTTTGACTTTGTTTGCTATAAGTTAGGACACTAAGCTTCTGGTATGATCAAATTCCTAAACCAAAAGTACAGGTAGTCCTCAATTTACAGCAGTTCACTCAGTGACCGTTCAAAGTTACAACGGCACCGAAAAAAGTGACTTATGACCATTTTTCACACTTATGACTGTTGCCGCATCCACATGGTCATGTGACTTACATTTAGATGCTTACAACTGACTCACATTTATGACGTTTGGAGTGTCCCAGGGCAGGGGTGGGTTCTGGATCCTTTTGCTGCCGGTTTGCTCAGGGTCACGCCGTGCGTGCGCATGCAGCAATAAAAAAATAGCTTCTGTGCATGCGCAGAAGCAAAATCCAAGATGGCGGCACCCACGGAGACACCGATGGAACCGGTTCCGTGATGTCATCGCAGAGCTACTAACGGTTCTAAAGAACCGGTTAGAACCAGTAGGAACCCACCTCTGTCCCAGGGTCACGTGATCCCCTTTTGTGACCTTCTGCCAAGCAAAGTCAATGGGGAAGCCAGATTCACTTAACAACCGTGTTACTAACTTACCAGCTGCAGTGATTCACTTAACAACTGCAGCAAGAAAGATCATAAAATGGGGCAAAATTCACTTAACAAATTTCTCAGCAACATAAATTTTGGGCTCAATTGTGGTAAGTTGAGGACTACCTGTATAGTAATCTATGGGAATTTGACAGAACAAGAAACTAAATAGCTTCATGCATTTTTTCTACTTCAGCTCCTAAATCAACTCTGGAATAAATATTTTCCCTGATTTTCATGCCATTACTGTGTCTGTGATAGTTTTGATGTAAAACGCAATCTAATGTTCAGTAGACAAGCATTCTGCAGTCCCAATATTTCCAGTATTGTCACCACATTAAAATCAATCATTTGACATCCAAAGGGAGATGAATACAATGCAGCTTTCTGCAGTGGTGAGTTCTCAATTATTACCCAGCAGTAAAGAATTCATATTAATGAGAACAGTTGCCATTTGAGTCCATTATGTCTTTTTCCTAATCACACTGTTTGTTTTCAAACTTCCAATTAACAAGGACCTCTTTAAAAAACAAAAAACAAAAACTCTTAATGCTGCCCTTTAAAAAAAAAGAAAGAATCAGAATCCCCAATTATTATCTCAGTTCTGAGCTGGAAAACTAAATTCTTATTTTAACCAGATAATGGGTTAGAAAGCACAGTACCGGAGATATTTGTAAGTTTGTGGAGAAGATAAGAAGCCATTTTTGCTGAAGCTCATGCAGAACATGGCGTTTTACTATAGGACTTTAATATTAGGCTAAAAGCCTGAGGCAAATGTTCATGTTTTGTCTTGGGGCAAGAATGTGCCTGTGTTCCTAGGTAACCAGCAGTTATAGCCAATTTAGTGGTAGGATAATACTTTTTGCTTGAGAAATCAAAACACGATTCAATCTTGGAGGAAAAGCAGTACACAAATGAAGCTAGCTGTTTTTTGTTTCTCTGCTTGTGTGCCCTTCTTGTAAAGGCAGGACTACTAAAATGAACCTCAAATACTACATAAGAGCATAATGGCACAGTGGTTAGAATGCAGCATTGCAGGCTAACTCTGCTCACTGCCAGCAGTTTGATCCTGACCGGCTCAAGGTTGACTCAGCCTTCCATCCTACCAAGGTTGGTAAAATGAGGAGCCAGATTGTTGGGGTCAATATGCTGACACTTTAAACTGCTTAGAGTGGGCTGTTGAGCACTGTGAAGTGGTATATAAATCTAAGTGCTATTGCTATAATCCTGAGGTAATATAAAGGATGTTCATGAAAAGAGCTCTGAGGAACATTTCTAGTAGCATATGAACAGCGACTTCTAAACAATTGAGATTTTTGTTTGGTGTGAAATACTACTATCACTGCTGTAAACAGCAGGATCAGCTCTGCTGTAAGGTCATAATTGCCAGGGGGTGGAAGAAAATTCTATTTCACCTTCAAAGTATATGTTCATTTTCCCAGATGTTTGTCTCGTTGCTTGTTTCCCCCCTAGCTTTTATTTCACTTTTCACTATGGCAACGGAAGTCTATCACTTTGCTCTCAGTTTTTTTATTTATTTATTTATTATTATTTATAAAATCTGTATCCATCATTTTCATTGCTCTCTGAAGTGTGGGAGAGAGAGAGTGTCAGCTATGCACTCCCTGAGATGTGGATTTTCCAGAGAATTTTGAACTGGATTTTTTTCCCCTATGCAAATTGAGCATAATTCCAATTAACACATTTACCTCAATATCCAGTATACACAAATATTTGAGCTACATTGTTTGATGTGAAGAAAAAAAAAGCTTTTTTTTCTGAGGTTTGAGGTTTATATACAAAGAAACCAAAATCTTTGATATGAGGAGAACAATTATTTTCATTGGAAACATTGCTGGGCAATAGACAATAAATTAATATGAAATTACAGTGTACGTTTAGCATCACAATATTTAGAACAATGGCCTCTACCCTCCAGAATAATCATCATCACCCAACTAAAACCAGACGCTCAGGAGTCCAGTTCTAATAGGGACCAGAACAAACACAAAACTCGAAGTGATGCAAAATCCTTCAAGGCAAATTTAAAGTTGGAGAAACAAAGAAATGACATTGGGACATCATTTTTTCTGAATAATCTGTTTGTTTGTTTGTGAAATATCTACACTGCCAAAATTAGGATCAATTTCCACTGGCATACAGTGAATATGAAAATAATCAAAAATAAACTTTCAAATAATAATACATTAACTTTAAAAACAATAATATACATATTATTGTAAAAACAATTAAAACCATCAATTGCTATTAGATGTCACCAGTTTTTTTTCCTGTTCAGTGTTAGATGGCAAACATATTGACTACTATTGTTAGGTTTTTTTCTTGAAACAAACTCCAGAGTAAGATGCAATTTGAATTTTTGACTGCATTTGTTTCATAACAGTTTTATACATAAAATTCTCACCCTTCTCCTTTTGTCGTCATCTCCATTCCTTCCCTAAATCCTTCTTCTTGTTGTCTGCTGCAGTGTTTCCTGGAATATGTAGTACTGCATTATAACTAATGCAAATCTTAGAAGTTCCGAAATAATATCAAATATGTCTCCAATGCTTAAACATCCACAGATTATCTGCCATCAATATTTGCAGGAGAACTGTCAAGTGCTGGAGAAATCAAAAGATTCAGGGTGTTCAAGTCTCTACAAGAATCTGAACTACTAATGGTCAAGGGAAATTAGCAGGAGTTAAGAAAGGAACTCAAGGGAGGCTGGAGTTAGATCTCTTGCAGGCACGAAGAGACTCTTGACTGATGACACCTTTGACCCCTCCTTCGGACTCAGCCTGGTCATCTTCAACAAGAACATCATATCAAGAAGATTTTCTTTGGGTCACTATTTTCATTTTTGAAGTGTCAGCCCTACAAAAAAATGACACTGCAATGGATCTGAGTCACATAACTCATATTGGGCCTGACTTCGATCTGTGTTGTTTCTTCCTGGGAAGGAAAAAGCAATTTTCCTCTTGGTGTTACTACCTCAATCTTGGTAGATAGCATAGATTTCTGATTGTTTGGTGTGTAACAGATGCATAACCTGTTGCTGAAGAGAAGTCAAATAGTGCTGAATTAAACATTTCTTGCTCCAGCCAAAGCTCTGAGCAGTTTTTGATTAAGGGATGCTTATCTCTCTGATAACACTGTATGGGAAGACAGAAATCTTTTCAGTTCTAGAAAAGAGAACACAGCAGTATTTTTTTTCTAATTCTTCTAGTCTAGTCAACCAGGATTTAATGTTCATTTATAAGGTTGTTGGAGATAACTATTCTGACTTCTGCATGTTACAAGCTGTTATTTTATTTTTTTAACTCTTAGTTAGATCTTAGACTTACTTTCTGATTAACTCATTGCATTGCTGTTTTAAGATATTTCCCATTCTTTGACAGACTAATGATTCCTGACTATTGATTTATTCAAACACCTTCCTTTCACTTGTGACTTCTGGACTGAACCTGACTTTGTAATTCTCTGATGAAACGGGTAGTGTAGCACAGTAGACAGGGACGTGAGAAAAAAATGGTAAAGTTCTCATTTTAATACAATACAACTTAATTCATTAATGTACATGTGAATGCAGTTGGTTTCTGTTTTTTCACAGCCAGCTTCTTGATGCAGTTCTCCGATTTAAAAATGTGCACAAATTTCATCATAGAAAAAGTGTGAACACAAAGGCATAAAACCTCTTTGATTAGAATAAACCGCAGCTAGCAGAAAGAGGGAGGATGGGAGGGGATCACACCATGATTTCTCTCCTGCCTTTGCAAGGAGTATTCAGTTTTAGACTGTGGTTGTGCAAAGCACGGAAATGGTGTTTCAGAATGTCTGTTAGGACGAGGGAAAATTCCCTTTTGGAAGTGTTAAACCAGACATGTACTTCTAAAATTTTGGCCGAGCTGCTTCAAGTGTTTTCCGTGACTGTCTATACGTGCATGTGAAGGCACCAACTATATTTGCATTAACAATGAATCATGGCTGTGACATGCCCAAGCAGTTGCAGCTGGGGACAATCTTCAAAGCAACTGCACAGCCTTTCCCCCAAAAAATGCAGCTGCTCTCGCACTTTGGAAAGGGGTGTTCAGGAGAGGTGAATGTGTTTCACAAAGCCTCTTTTTGCCTTGTCTTTCAGGCTGCTTCTGTAAAAACTATCTTAGTGTTTTGCATTCGGAAAGAAAAATGGGAAGCTGTAGAAACGAGCAGTAAAAATAGTCAGGCGTGAAGGAAAAACTTGGTCCTGGATGTGTTAGCTCAACATTACAACAAGCAGTAAAGCTTTTGGGCTGAGCAGATTTGGCTATTAGCTTTGCAGCACAGTGCGCTGCAGCAGGTTAGCGGTTATAGGAATTGGAACAGTAAAATACTGGGAGCACATCATCCTTGCTCTGTTCTGCTACAACGTGAGTCAACTTGGCTGAGAGCCATGAAATAGTTGGCACATTTAAAATGCTATAAAAATACTAATATCTGAAGCTGCTCATTATCCAAATCCACTGGGTGTCTCTCTTGTCAGCGTAAATCTTTGGACAGAGCACTCCCATTTATCCAAACTTCTAATTATCTCAACCCTTGTGAAACTCTCCCAGGCTATTCCCATGAATGGGGATGAATGAAAAGGCATTTTACGGTCTGCATTTGAGGTCTTCCGAATATCCATTCTAAAATTAAAAGTGCACCATTCTGAGACCGAATGCAGAAAGCAGGGAAAGGTTCAAAGCAAAACTTTGGGAAAGAAATGAGAAAAAGCATGAAGAGTGACTTCTCAGAAATTTGAGTCAGCAGAGTCTGGGGAAAATCCCAAATAACATGTAGAAAAACTGAAAGCCACTGTCAAAAGTCAAAAGGGCTTTTGAGCGGTTGTGTGAAAGGTTGTGTGTAAAATAGAGCACAAAAGGAAAGGAGGATCAGCTGGGTTTATTTTATGGGTGTAAAATATGCAGATAGAGTAGGGAGATGAATAAAATTACAGTAATTTCTCTCACATTTCTTCTAATGTGAAGTCAAAATTTTGGAAGATGATGGCTCTTTCTCAGCATCAAAGAATTTCATTGTCTAAAAGTCTAGAAAGGGAAACAGGATAGATTTACATATTGCTAACACAAAGCAGTAAATGGAAAGCTAAAGTCTGTGGAAGTCTGCTTTTTTTCTTCTCCCCACAATCAGTCGATGGCCAAGTTTGTCCCGTTCTCACAAACCTCTTTCCCTTTTTGTCACGTTTTCTATTCTTTCCACAACTCCTCATGATTGTTTTCTTTTTTTCAAAAATATTTCTTCCCCCCGCCATAGTTTTATTTCCCTCTTTCTTACATCCTTCTCTTTTTCATTTATACAGCCTCTTTTTCTTTTCCTGGTTTGGGAACTACTGGGTAAAGAAGATTGCTGATATTTTAGATTCAGGTGATGTATCAATGCAGTGTTTCTCAACCTGGGCATGTTTAAGATGGGTGGACTTCAACTCAAAGCAAAGCTGGCTGGGGAATTCTGGGAGTTGAAGTCCATCCATCTTAAACTTGCCCAGGTTGAGAAACACTGCATTACTGGATACTTACTTGGGCAGCCAAGTGGCTGGTGGTTGGGGATTAGTATTATTATCCATTTCATATCTATAGTCCAATGTCTGGAGGAGGTCTGACCTGTCTTGATGCACAACCTAAGTTGTATGGATAAATCTGTTTTGTTTTTTTTAACCTCTTGGTAGTGTTCATTCAATTTTGTGACAGAGATTTTGCTTCTGAGATTTCTTTCCAAGAAGAAAAGAAGGGCTAGAGCACGCCATTCTGGATATTCCATTAGTTCTTGAAGATTTTAATATTACATTAGTATCATCATGACAATGGATGCCAAGATTGGGGGGGGGTCAGTTCTGATCTTTTGATTGAAAATATAGAGGCCAGGAGACTGGCATTTTCTCAATAATCTTTGGATTGAGAGAATCCATGAGCTTAAGTTGAAACATAGTTTTCCAATGATGCCTCATTTCATAGACCTGTACAAATCAGTGCAAACTCAAATGAAAGTTGCTGAATCATCAACTAAAAAACTGGAAAATAAATCACATTCAATGTGATAATTCAAATAATGTCAGAAAATGAATCTGATTCAATAATTCAAACTGATATGGAAAATTGACTAAATTCAGGTTGGATGTTTGAATTGAATCAAGTCAATTCCAATTTCTGAACCGCCATTTCTTTGTATGCATAGAAGCACCAAATAGATTCAAAGGAATCAATTCAGTCATCTGAAGTGACTTTATCTGATTAAGAATGTCAATTCAGATTAGAGATTTAGTCAGATATTTACAGTCTTAATATCCCAGCCAAAAATGTTTGTTTCCTAGCTAAAATATGCAAATTGGGCAGAATGAGAAATATCTATTGATTCTCAAATTGTTACTAATCCACTCATTAGTTACATAAAACATAATAGAGCAAAATATCCACAGCTCTTCGTTTAAAAAAAAATAACAATTTATTTTTTTCTATATCACTGACTTAAGACAAACTATACTTTGTTTTCTATAACCAAAATACTCCACAATCGTAGATTATTAAATATGCTGTATTACATGCTGTATCAAATAAACCTGTAAATCTAAAGGATCCTCCGCTCCCCCCTTTTCTTTACTGTTGAGCGAGAAAAGTTGCTGTGTATTTATGATGTAGTATGTTTCACCATAAAAAGTATGTGTTTCTTCTTAATGAACACATTTTCATAAAATAAACAACAGCGCTTAGACGTATATACCACTTCACAATGCTTTACAGCCCTCTCCAAGCAGTTTACAGTGACAGGATATTGCTTCCAACAATATGGGTCCTCATTGTACCAACCTCAGAAGGATGGAAGGCTGAGTTAACCTTGAGCTGATCAGGATTGAACACCTGGCTGTGGGCAGAGTTATCTTCCAATACTGCATTCTAACCACTGTGCCATCATGGCTCCTACATCACATTAATGTAAAAGAGTAAAATACTCTTTTAAAAAAATGTAAGCTCCACAATGAAGTGCAATTCGTCTTTTAAACTTAATTTCAAATTTCCAGGAGTTCAAAGTTTTATTATTTGTAATGTCCTCATACCTGTATAGATTATTTTTTTTCATTCCTATTGTGGCAGAAGCTCTTTTCTCAATCAACAAGTGTCTAAAGGATTGCAATCAAAGCTGGAACAGACCTCATCAGTCAGAGGTCAGCAATCTTTCCAGGTACAAGTTCCCACAGCGTAATGCTGAACAGTGGGACCGGAATCAATGCAATTAAATTAAAAGAACAGTTTGAACACCGAAGATTTGAAAAGAACATTAAAAGACAGCCAGTTTGGTCTAGTGGTTAAGGCACCAGGCTAGAAAGCAGGAGAACTTGAGTTCAAGTCCCGCCTTAGCCATGAAAGCCAGCTGGGTGACCTTGGGCCTCTCTTAACCAACCTCACCCCACCCCACCCCAAAGGGTGGTTGTTGTGGGGAGTATAGGAGGAGGAAGGTGGGTTGGATAAATTCACTGCCTTGAGTTGTTTGTAAAAAATAATGAAGGTGGGATACAAATAAATAAATAGAATTAAATTAGTTGAAATGTCACATCACCAAATTTTGCAAGACTTCAACAAATCCATCTCAAGATTAGGGAAATTGTACATATATACCGTACATGCACAGATAGATATAGATACATATGATATACAAATATTTATGTATTTATGTTGTAATTTTAAAATAATCCAGACTGAGCTCATATGCAAATATTGCAATAATAAATCAATTTATATACATACATTTCCCAGAAGAACTTTATTCAAAAGAATGACTGAATCAAATAATTTCAACACCTCCAGCCAAATCCTCTTCTTGCTCTAAGACAGTAGAAAGACTACAAGTTTACAATGTAGTAGCTAAAATCCACTGAATAATAATTTAGTCCAAAAACCTGACTGTCTCAACCCCAGGTGTGCACCTCCACCACCAAGATCAACTCATCAGTGAAAGAATAAAGGCAGAATGTCCTTGTCCAGGGATTTCATGGCTTCATCTCCATCCTTACTTCTTCAGGAAATGGGGAGGATGAATCAAGCTGAGTGCAGTGGGGAAGTAGGTAATGAATCAACCTTCATGGCAGCAAACTAAATTGGGGCTTATAGAAAGAGTAGAATTTCTGCCGCCAACACTCATAATAGGCAAAATTCCATCCCACATGTCCCAGCAACATTGACAATGTATTTCATGCCTCCAATGAATTGTCTGTTCATGTCTTAGTTGTCAGGAAGTATTCATTTTGGTTTCTACACTTAGATGAGCAAGCGATGTTCACCTATTAAATCTTAGACTGGAAGTAAAAGAAAAAAGAAGCTCTGGAACAAAGTGTTGGCAATCTCCTTTTGTATTATTACTAAGAAAACTGCACGGTGATGTCCATGTTATCACCAGGAATCAAAGCTAATCTGATAGTATTTTTATTACTACTACAAAGCCTATGCTGCTTTGCTGGGCCCAGGCATGAAATGATATATGATGATCTACCGTATTCTCTCTTTTGGTATTATCATGTGGCAATTAAAAAAAAAGTATTATGATTCTTCCTCTCATGTACAAGCCCCCAACCTCAAAGCTTAATGTTACTTCATCACAGGGCTATCTAGTTTAGTCTCCACAGTTCTACAGACATACTTGGCCATTCAAAATGTCTTCTTCATTTTGATGAGAAGACTTTCTGTCAGTATCCTGTAGTGGAGAATGTCCTTTTGTCATAGACCATATGCAAACTAAGCATAATCAGAAGAATTTTACAGGAGAATTCAATGTTACTTAGATTCCGAGGCTATAAACCAATAATACTGCAAAATTCTATATACCTTAACCAGGGGTGGGTTCTAACCAGGGGGTGAAATACTCCCGGTTCGGGGGTGCCTGCGGGTCGCCGGACAGCCGGTAGCAACGGAAGTGGGAGACTTCATCCACCCGCCCAGACACCGCCATTTGGGTTCTTTTACCCTCTGCGCATGGCTGCGTCCGGGCGGGTGGGCAAAGTCTCCTGCTTCTGTCATTACCGGCTGTCGGGTGACCCGCAGGCATGCCCGAACTGGGAGCATTTCATCCCTGGGTCTAACTTACCTCGCTGCCGGTTTGCTTCCTCCCGCACTGCGTGGCCGCGCCTCGTGGGTGCGCGCGCGCGCATGTGCAGTCCAAAAAAATATAAAAAATTCAAAAAATAAAAATAAAAAAATGCCAAAAACAAGATGGCAATGCATGCGCAGTGCCAGAAACTCGGCTTCTGCGCATGCGCAGAAGAAAAAAAAAAGATGATGGCTCCCACGGACCGGCACCGACCAAACCGGATGGGTGATGTCATCGTGACATCACCAGTGGGTCGCTACCAGTTCAGGAGAACCAATCCGAACCAGGAGGAACCCACCTCTGACCTTAACTATAACACAATTTGAAAGAAAAAGGTCTTATGAACAAATCTGATACACATAATTAACTTAATTTGAATAACACATGAGAGAACCTACATCTAATTAATTAAGTCCCGATAAAAACTTACTGTCCTCCAGTCATCAACTGACTTCATGCATTACTATATGGCGTCATGTAAGAATCATTAAATAAAAAAATGTGTGAATCTCCTACTTCTTGCACTATTTATCTTAGCCCTTTAATTTTTATACTAGTGTTACATACTGCATATTTAACTTTCTGTTATAGTATTTAAGTAAGAGAACTTGAAGCATGATAAGAATACATTGGCTTTTGCTGAAAATCAGTTGATCTAGATAATGATTTTTCTGAGGATACAATCCTAATTGGAACTTTCTGGAATCCAGAGGTCCATCTAGCTATTAGATTCAAGTGTGATTACTGGAAATCCAGAATACACAGTTATTTTAAATATAGAAATCATCCTCAAGAGTCACTTAAATCCTTAGGATTTCTTTCTTTATCTACTGTAATCCCTAAACCCCTTCTAATCAGAATTCCCATTTTTTTTAGTATAATTGTTATTGAATTTTTATAACAAGATTAAAATGAATAAAAAATACAAGAAAAGAAAAAAATAGACCAGTGAATAAGTAAAAACTGGAAAAAGAAGAAGCAGAAAGCAAAAAAAAGTTTATAAAAATCAGCTTCCAATCTTTTTGACCGCAGTTATAAAACCATATATATTTTGTCCTCTCTCTCCAAGGTTACATCATATGCTACCTATTCTAATTGTGAAACCCATAAATCACAAGTTCATTTTTTTCTTTTTTTTCAAAAGAATATGAAGACCATTGAAAATTAAATCCTTCTGCAACCAATTATTCGTTTGATTTCATCTTATATTTCTTATGTTCTTGTTCTAACAATCTCAATAGGTTAACCATGTCTCTTTATCTGCTGTTTCTTTCCTATAAAATGCTTCTTGTGCTGAGATCCATAAAGTCACTTTGGGCATAGTCCGGGCTTATACAGTATTTATTCCATATTCTCAATATGGCACGTCTGACATAGTAATTTTTTTTAAAATTTACATTAATTTTTTATTTTATCATGCCATAGAAAAGTGTGCTAGCCAAACCTCAGATTATGATCTAACTCTGAAATTCTTTTTTCTTTCTTTCTCAGAAGCATCTATTCTTTGACTCAAACTTAACAGGTAATTCCAAAACAGAGTTTTAAATCGGGTAATCCCAATCCTCATTCCTTTGAAGACTTTATATTTAATCCTTGGCTTTTTCTCTTGCCATACAAATAAAAAAATATTTTTCCGCCATTGCTTAAATGACACATCAGTTGGCAGAATAAATATTGCCCGAAACAAAATAACAGAGATTCTCCCCAACCATGAGAATTGTAGTTTCTCCCATGTTCACGTGTCCTTCTTAATTTCATTCCACGACTTAATGTAATTGTTTTGAAATACCACATATTGCCAAACATTGATGACATGTTGAGGACAGATACCACAAAGAATTCAGTGAAAACTCAGATCCAGCAGTGAATGGAACATGGCCTAGAAGTAAATATTTATATATCTGGTAGGGGGAAACTAGTTATTGCAGAGGCAGAATGGTTGATTAGATACTACCATGAGAATGTGTGAAAAAGAACTAGAAGACTTGATTTGTTTTACAAGAGAGGTAATTGTGAAACCACTTCACATTTTATAATGCTGAACTTCAGTACCATAAGCAAGTCTTGAAAAAAGGCCTGTTACATGAGTTAATGTATTCAAGACATTTCTATCACACACCAGGACAAAAAAAAAACTGTTAGATAGTGGGTAGAGATGACAGGAGACAGACTTCCAAAGCAGCTCTTTATTTCAGCTCTTGTATCAGCAACCAGCAAAAAGCAGTCTGACAGCTTGCCCTTTTATAGGGAGCTGTCAGACAGACCAGCCAATAGCGTTTGAGCTTTTTCCCGCTCAAACGCTGGACCTGGTTGGAACCATGCAACATAGTTTAAACAGTTAGAACATAACACCCCTCCCCTCCTGGATGGAGCTGTCCAGCATACGTAAGCACGCAGGTAGGCGGGGCGTTTTGGAGCCCTACGAGACCTGCGCAATTCAGTTGGTGGTGAGGCAGCGGCCTGTGCGGACAGGTCTGCTGCCGCTCCGGGGCTCGAGCATGGAAGCTCCTGGAAGGTACTGGGTGTGGCCTCCACGGCCGAAGGGACCGGTTCGAAGGGAGGACATCGCTGGCTCTCGGCTTCCACAGCTAGGCCTTCCGAGACACACG
>QLTV01001832.1:108202-120850 GCA_003457575.1 Thermophis baileyi
GGCAGGCAGATGTCTGCCTGGCTGGTTGAAAGTGCTGAAGAAGCTAGTCACAGTTCTCCTGGCCCAAGCCCTCGTCGCCACTGTTAGATAGTGGGTAGAGATGACAGGAGACAGACTTCCAAAGCAGCTCTTTATTTCAGCTCTTGTATCAGCAACCAGCAAAAAGCAGTCTGACAGCTTGCCCTTTTATAGGGAGCTGTCAGACAGACCAGCCAATAGCGTTTGAGCTTTTTCCCGCTCAAACGCTGGACCTGGTTGGAACCATGCAACATAGTTTAAACAGTTAGAACATAACATAACCCTCCAGCATTTCAAATAATCACAATTGTCAGCAAAAATTCAGGTTTCCTTGGTGTTGTACCATAATTTACTGAAGATATATGAAAAGAAGATCTCCACAGCTATAGCTGTTGAAGACACTTGTAAACATGCATGGAATAATGATTTGCAGGGCCAGAGGTATTAAACTGCTTAATTCCAAGGTCCCCAAACTTTTTGGCTCCATGGATCGGCTGTGGCAGTGGTGGAAGCGGCAAGGGGGGGGGAGGGAATAGTTTTGTGCGCACAACCTAAACCCAGGCATGTGCAAATGAAGCTTCACATACTCACCAGCTGCTTGCATGGCCTAGTTCCTAATCGGCCATGGACCAGTACCAGTTGGGAACTCCTAGCTTAATTCACACATGACAGCTTCATACAATATTAGGGACCAAGCTAATGCAGTTTCAAATATTCACCTAGCAAAGCGGTGTTGTTTTTACCGTTGCTTGCTTTTTTACTCCACAGGCAACAGTTAATCCAACAACATAGTAACATATTTCTTAAAAATAATGTTCCTCCATAAATAGAAATATACTTGGCTTCCATAAGGCAACTTTATAGAGCTCAGCTTGATTATATATTCCTATCAAGGAATAAGTACTGATTTGGAATTCCACTTAAACATAATTAAATTGCAGCAATGGGGAATCTTGACAGTATTGGTAATAACCCTTGCTTCAATTCAAAAGTGTGGAAAGGTTCATTTTTGGGGTAGTTTTTTATTTTCTTCCTGTCCTTTCTTAGCAGGGGTTGGTGGGGAAACAACCCTGAGAAAGTGCTGGATAGCATGACAATTAAGTGGATCCATTGCTTGCTTGAACATGAAGTTTAAATAGTGCGAGTAACATCAAACTGAAGAAAAGTATTGAGTAGGGTGTCATAAGGTTCAGCTCTGTGACCTCTGCTCTTCAATATTTTTCATTAATAATTTGATGAAGAGGTAGAAGGAATTATTTATCAAATTTACAGGTGACACAGAAGTGGTTGTGTGAGTTAATGCCCTAGAAGACAGAAATGACATTCAAGATTCTGAGAAGTTACAGAAATAGCCTGAAAGTAACTGAATTAAATTTAAGAGCAAAAAAGGTCAAATGAATCTTTGACACCAGGGGTGTCAAACTCGATTTCATTGAGGGCCGCATCAGGGTTGTGTTTCACCTCGGGGGGATGGGGTGGCTGTGGCTGGGGTGGGCGTGGCCAGCTCGACATCACTCGTGTCGGGGCGCCTGTGGTGGCCCGAGCGCTCTGCCAGCGAAAACGGGCTCCCAAGCTCCATTTTTGGCTGCGACGGCCTCCTGCAACCTTCTGCCGGCTGTCGCAGCCAAAAACGGAGCTCGGGAGCCCATTTTCGCTGGCAGAGGCACCACAGGCCGGTCCTTCGCTGTTTCCAGGGCGGCCCTGTGGGCCAGATCCAGCACCCAGCAGGCTGGATCCGGCCCCCAAGCCTTGAGTTTGACACCCCTGCTTTAGACTGATTCAACAGATACTTAGTGTCCAAATTGCAGAAAATAATCATTCTGCTATATTGTGCTTTGAATCCATATCCGAGTACAATCCAATAAAAATTCAGAAAAACTTGGCATCTGCTCTGAGAAGGGAAAACAGGATGATCAATCAACTAAAAATCAAGTCTAACTGAAAAATCTGGTTATATTTATTTTTGAGAAGATTGATGGGACATATGATTGCACTCACCAAATACTTGACAGAATGCCACATAGAAAGTCAAGAGCTATACTTTCTCATTTCAGGATGTGGGACATGGAGTAACAGATTTAAATTACAGGAAGTTAAATTCCAATTGAATGTTAGAAAAAAGTTCTTTACAGTACTAGCAACTCAGCAGTGAACCAATTACCTGGAAAAGTGCTTGGTCCCTCTTCACTGGATGTCTTCTGGTGGAGACAGATCTGTCAGAGTTACTTTAATTTGGATTCTTGTACTTAATGACCAACACAGCCCCTTTCATCTCTGTAAGTCTATAAGAATGTGAGGCAGTTATGCGACATCTTCTACCATCACATCCACTTTATATACACTGAAGAATAGGGCTGAGGGTATATCTTCCTACCTACTATAAAGGTGCCATCAATAATTCAGTAAAGTAATTGGGATCTATGGATATATTAGCTCAAAATCTGTCATTAATTTCTGGAGTTTATTTAGGAAACTGAGTGTGTAACATACAGTTTATCAATCCTTTTCATTCAAGAATCATATGAGTGACTTGTGGTATTTGAGAAGGAACAGAGCAGTAGGGAATTAAGGAACAAAATTATTTTTTCTTCACAAGAGTGATCCAGATATTTTTCACCTTAGTTCCTCTTAATTGAGCTTCTCATTATTTTTTAGGTATTCCTGATTAATGTTCCATATTTGTTTGCTTCCCTGGTTTTTTTGGACTGAAACAAGATCATAAGCAGAGTCATGGTTTCAGTGAGTTGCCAGAATCAGCTGCAGTCACTAATCAAGGATTACCTGTATAAGCAAAAACTAAAATATACCATCAAATTTTATACCATAAAATCACCTTGTCAGTAGGTGGCGGTGTTTAAGGTTGTTCTGTATTTAAGTCTCTCTTATATGATATCATATCAGTGGTGGGTTGCTGCCGGTTCGGACCGGTTCTCCTGTACCGGTGGCGGAAATTTGCACCCACTCGCCGAACCGGAAGCGATGGCCGGCTGTCCATGCCCCCGAACTGGTCCTCCGGTTGCTGCGGCTGGCAAAGAACCCTCTGTGCATGCGCAGAGGCTTCTGCGAATGTGCAGTGGGTCATTTCCTCGACGTGATATAGGCATGCACGCGAGCGAAGCAAGCAAGCGTGCAAAGCACACACTTCTGTCATGATGCGAACTGGTAGGGAAGGTAAGTGGAACCCACTCCTGTATCATATCCTCCCTTTTCTTCATGTTGTATAAAGAATAAACTGTCAGCCATGTCGGAAGTCTCATTCTGACCAGAAAATCTGACTGAAATATCATCTGATATCAAAAACATGCTAACAAGAGTAATTAATTTCAAATCAAAGATTAATCGTTGCATAATTTTGGAATTGGCTCCCAATGATATATACTTTATTCAGGGCATTGCATGCCAAAGCAACTGGACAGTTTCCCCCCCCCCCATGCCATCACTCTGCTAAACACCTAATTCCCACAGCACTGTCTTATGCCTAAAGATATTTACCCATGTAGTAGGGCTGCATTGCTATTATCCTTCTCATCTTATCTCCTTATCTTTCCTACTACTTTCTCCTATTGGTATCTTATGAATTATCCCTTATTTGTATCTTATGATTTATGATTGATTCTTATGCGCCGGAGACAAATTCCTTGTGTGTCCGATCATACTTAACCAGTAAAGAATATTCCTATTCCTATTTCTATTTCTATTCCTATTCCTACTCCTACTCCTATTCCTTTATTCAAAAGACCTCTTGAACCCACTCCTTCAGAATTATGCTGGTAGTGCAAGTTAATCCTCTTCCTCTTCCTCCTCCTCCTCTACCACCACCATCATCATTTCCATTTGACATTTGCTAAGTCAAGACATTTGCTAAATGATTTCTCTGAGATGATTGCAGGATAAATCTGAACTCAGATGTCTTTTTGCTAAACAAACAGGTTAATTTGATCATCTCAACCACCAATGGTAACCTATTAGAGGTTCATCACTCTATTCTTTACTCAAAAATACACAAACATTTGTGTATTTCTTTATGCAAATAACTGAACCAAGAAGCCTACTGAAACTTTTCTTAAGCCTCCTTCCTACATCACCCACTCAGTTTATTGTACTAAGTATCTTAATGTAATAGTAATACAAATACCAAATATTCAGCAAATGGGAAATGTCCATACTCATAAAACAGAAATAGATCACTTATATTGCTATAAGGCCAAGGAATCAAGCCACTTATGTAGCAGAAGAATTATAGTGTTTTATACATTATGTCATGTATAATAAGATATGATTAAAGAACGCTATAACAACTTTCTAGCGCATCCTAATTGCTAGAAAATGCATGGAACGTTTATTTTCATACATCCCCACTTTACAAATAACACAAAATAATTGAGCAACTTTCCATCCAGATTATTAGCTATGGTTGAGCAGTAAAAAGGGGGCTATGTGAATTGGAGACATTTTCCCTGCTAAATTTATGAAAATGGGAATTTTGTAATTGCCCTAGAAATAATATGTGATGATAAAATATAATAATGTATATGTAATATAAGAAACACATTCCTTTTCTTTTTATAACATATTTGTTTGCATTTTTAACCTTTTTTTCAATGTAACATATATATTTAGGGAAAATACTTGGGTTCCATTGATTAAACTGGTTAAAATGCGAAGTACTTCTCAGTTACACGTCTTTCCAAAACAGTATCTGGAAACTAATAGTTGCATATAGAATAGAAGTTCTTACAATGATTTTTGAGGAGGTGGACAATGCTTTTCCCATTGTTTTCAATCTCGGAATGGTTGAACATCATTACCTTAAGGTATAATTTTTCATGCAACCCTAAAAATCCAGATGGCATCATACATCTTCTTTTCAAATACATATTAATCAATGGATGACAATATTTCTCAGACAGTGATGTGATTAAACTGTGTTGTAAATAAAGATGTTTATCCTCCCAAAAGGTTCTCTTTGCAAGCTTCAAGGTCATATCAAATGTCCTCATTCAAAAGCACGGCAGATATTAAGAAAGAGTTTATGACAACCATCATAAATAACAGGCCTAGCTTTATTTTAATCTGTTGCGTGGAAGAGCAGTACAAAATTAAATTAAAAACAATGTAAAATATCCTGTGAAATACCCTTCAATTAAATCAAAGTTGAGTCAAAGGTGATGTTGTGGGCACCTCCATGCAGCTCAGACAAGTTTGGCCAGGTATGATTACCTGTGGAATTTGCAAGTCTTTTAAGATCAGCCTTTTTTATGAATTAGTATGGCATGATGCCTGTGCACATGAGGAAAGGGGCTGGGACCTTCATTCACATTCAAAGTTAATGAATCTCAGCTTGTTAAGAAAAGCCTTTATCTCTGGAGGTTTTTTATGTGAGAAAGTTACCTCCTGAGAGCTGTCTTAAAGGATGGGTTACAGCTCATTGGTACAGCACATGCTTTGCATACATATGCTCCTAGTTTCAACCTCCAGCTTTTCCAAGTGTCAGTCAGAAAACCCATGCCTGAAAAACTGGCAAGCTCATGGGTATGGGAAGTACGAGGCTAGATGGACTAATGATATTCAGTGTAAGATAATGTAAACAATGATAGAAAGATGGGAGCTAATATGTTCATTTCTCTCCTATGCCATCTAGACCAGAGAGGGTTTATTGGCAATAGTTGTGAGGTTACAGCTGCTTCTTCAGTCACTCGTATGAAGAGTTCTTCTCTACCCACAATGAATAAATAGGACTTCCCTTCAAAAGAAACTGATTAGCTATCCCCCCATTGTGCAGTGTCAGAAGGGGGCTTCTTGGACAATTTCAGAAAAAAAATCTGATGAGTGAACAGATGGAACATCTTATATATGATGCTGGGACCAGATGGATACAGTGATTATTGATTGTTTAAGGTAACTCAAGCCTTCACTGCGCTAAAATTCAGTATGGTCAGTGTGATCATATATTTTTTTCGGGAAGTTCCACATTGGCTGAATGTTTGCTCCCAACTTACTTTGTACCAAACTTCTAGGCGTGAGGAATGTGCTATTAAATCTCTAGAATCTCATCAGCAAGACTGGTGTGCATTATAGGTTAGGGTAAATAGAGGCTGAATTACGGTTAAACACAAGGAAGTGCCTTCAAAGGGTTGCTACATCTTCCCACTTCACTAGGTCACCCATTGAGAGCGTATGACTTGAGGAATTATAACACAGGAGACTCTGTTGAATTCTTCAAAAGTACCGAAGGCTGGGAAACTGTCATTAGAATATTTGGCTGAATGATGGAAGAGGGTTGCCTTTATTGAATAACTCTGTAATGGCCCGCATAGTGTGCAACATTCACCACTGCAGATGTTAATTATGAAGTAATCCTATTTATCTCCCATAAGGAAACAATGGCAAGCCGCTTCTGTATTGTTGCCAAGAAACTGCATTAGTAGTCACTAAGAGTTGTGCTTGATTCAAGGACATTTTTTTCTACCTTTTTTACTTGATTTACTCATCTTCTGGTCTTTGTTCCTGAACATGGTCACTATTGGGAATTCCACTGATTACCAGGGTTTTGGGGGTTTTTTTGGCCATACATTTGCAATACACTTTATTTTGCAATAAAGTGTTTTAGACAGATACAATCAGTGGTGAAATCCAATTTTTTTTTACTACTGGTTCTGTGGGCGTGGCTTGGTGGGCGTGATGTGGCTTGGTGGGCGTGGCAGGGGAAGGATACTGCAAAATCTCCATTCCCACCCCACTCCAGGGGAAGGATACTGCAAAATCTCCATTCCCTCCCCACTCCTGGGGGAAGGATATTGCAAAATCTCCATTCCAACCCCACTCTGGGGCCAGCCAGAGGTGGTATTTGCCGGTTTTCCGAACTACTCAAAATTTCCGCTACCAGTTCTCCAGAACCTGTCAGAACCTGCTGGATTTCACCCCTGGATGCAATAGGAACAAACTATGATGGATCAAAAGCAGACAATCAGTACTGCAGAAAGCAGATTTGCTATTGAATTTGGCCAAGGATTTATCTGAATATAATGGATGGCATAGGAGATAATTAAGTAGCCAGACTTCTGAAGAAGGCTAATTGCAAAACAAACCACATACCAGGTCAAGGTTAGACAATTTTACAAATGGACCCCAATGTTATATGTTCTTAGTTTTTTTGTTGTTTGTTTCAGAAGAAGGAAGAGTGTGAAACTTGATATACATATTGATGTCTTGAAAGCATCTGGAGATCAGAATCCTTCTCCTTTTCAATTTTCCAAATGTTATGATGGCACTTTTGGCTTTGAAACATTATCATATGTTTAAAATGTATAATATTAGAATGCATGTTTTGAGAGGAAGAAAAATGTGTATTTTATGAGAAAATTCAGTTTAAAATGTATTCAAATATATGCAATTAACTTGGAATTTTCTTGCAGAGCATTTTTCTTAAAGCTAAAGATGAATCTGGAAACAGAACAAAATTAATGAGTTTGTGAGGGTGAAGCACCACATAAACGTGATACATTGTTGCTATGAAATGCTGAAAAGTAACTAGGAACCTGCAAAAGATATGAATTTATCTTACAAAAAGTTTTGTTATGGACTCGTTCCTTGAGAATTAACATTGGGGGGGGGGAAGCATCAGAGGTAGCTGAAGGAAATGAAAAGATTTTTTTTTCATGAAATTAATTTTGGAGAAGGGATGGGGAAGATATTTAGTCCCAAGAGGTGTTTTATTTCACAGGATCACTGAAGCATGTGTCCGTTCTGCTTCTGTAGACATTGGCTAGCTTAATTCTGTTTTAATTTATCTCATTATGTTGTTCCTCCCTCCTTTTGCCTGGGTTGTCCCTGGAGTCACATTCTGTAGCTGGGATTAAATGTGGGAAGAAAACCAGCTAATCTACTCCAATTAAAACTATAACCTCCCGTTCTACCCAGCTCCTCCACCATAGGCACGCTAGGCAGATCTTTCTAGTCATTCTCATTTAAGAAAGCAAATAGTTCATCTACAAAACTATCATTATCAGCCAAGTGGAGAATGAGTTTTCTCACTTGCTTTCATTAGTCGTAACATCTGATAAAGGGACATGTTGTTCCTCTCAGACTCATGGCTTTGAAGTTAAAAATAGAAATATTTAAGAGAATGTGCCAGAAATGCACAGATAGCTGTTCCATATCCAAGAACTAAACAAGGTACAAAATCATTGTCATCATCATCATCATCATCATCATCATTCCATAGAAGTTGTGCAACCTACCAAACATAAGCTAAGCTTCAATAATCCATGTAGAACCCCCCCCCAAACTATAATCCATTTTGATACTAATGTGTAAGGCACAAATCATCTCTGGAGGAGATGGGCTGTTTAGAAATAGGATAAATCAATCAACCAATCAATCAATCTACCCAAAGACCATCCCATTGCATTTAAAACCCCAAATGGCACTATTTAATCAACAAATGTTCTACAGAAAAGCACATATTTCACTATCTTCCAATATAAAATCTGGATGGGGGCAAATCTGATTTCAATAGGAAGGTTTTTGTGAAAAACAGGCATTGCTACTGGAAAACAATACTTCATTGCTAACATAAATTTTCAACAACCAAGATAATGCCTGGAAAACATAGAATCAACTATTTCATTGATACAAAGAGATGGAAGATCTGAATTATAACAGCGAAGCCATGAACAAGAATTGGTGGGAACAAATCACAAACTGCTTATATGCCAGTTTCAATTCAAACTAGAGCAGAATTGAAAGTCAACCGGGTTCCATGATATGAATTTAACTATATACCCACCACTTTCAAGGAGAACCTCAGGAATCTTCACCTCATTGATAGGTAAGTCTGAATTTTATTGATAGGGAACCAAAGGAACCATGAAAAGAAATCAAATATTAATGTGAAAAAACACTGCCAAAACCAAAAAACAGAAGAAAGCAAACTGGATGTCAGAATGGTGGAAACTGCCAAAAACAGAGGAGAAATAAAAATCAAGAAAGACGGAGATCTCAGGAAGAAACTTAACAAAGAAAAGCAGAGAGCTGTTAGAAGAAACAAGAAGCAGTATCATACAAAACATCTATAAAGATACTGAAGATAGAAAAAGACATGGGGGAAAAAAGCCTTCTGAAGATTTCTAAACTCAGAAGGTTCTAACCTCAAATTAGTATGCTAAAGGAATTTAATGGGTGGATGAAATTGATTCCAAGAAGATCAAATAAAGATGGATATAGTATATATTTATTTTATTAGATGCTTATCCCATCTTTATCACTTTATAAGTACCTCAAGTCAGTGAACACACAATACATAATATTCTTTCCTCCCACTATTTTCCCATCACCTTGTTAGATAGGTTGGGCTAATAATCAAACCCAGCTGAGTTTATACTATATTATACTTTATACTATATTATATAATTCTGGAATTTGGTACAGGTGAGGTGTTAACATCCAAGATACCTTGGAAGATATACCTTATGTGCAAGAACTTTTAGTACTGGAAGATGAAGTTAAATTAGCACTGTCATTTTTAAGGCTACAGGAATTGATGGAATATTTACAGAAATATGGGAAACACCAGAATAATCTGTAAATGTTCTAATCAAACTATGCCAGCAAATCTGGGCAATGACGTAGTGGACAACAGATTGGAAGAAGTCAGACTACATAGCACCATCAAGCAAAGGAGACTTAACAGAATGTGCACACTATAATACAATATCCTTATTTCACATGCCAGCAAAATAATGCTTAGAATCATCCAATGCAAATTGGAACCTTGATAGAATGCCAAATGTTCAAGCAAGTTTTAGGAAAGGTCAAGGACCCAGAAACATTCTTGATCATGTATGCTGGTTAACTTGGAAAGACAGAGAATACCTGCCCTCAAAAGTCAATGTGCTTCATTGATTATAGAACGGCATTTGATTGTTTCAATAATATCAAGCTATGAATGTGCTTAGGAGAATGGAAAACCTACAACATCATCTCATTATTTTCATGCAAAACCTATGCAGAGATCAGCAAACCACCACATGGTTCATGGTGAAAGGTAATTGCTTTAAGTTGGCGAAGAGTGAGACGATGCTATATACTCTCCCCTTATTTATTCAACCTGTATGCTGAATACCTGTATACTATATACAAATATCTAAACCTGTATATTGAAGGAAGCTAGATTGGAAAAAAGGTGAGCATACTTTTAAAACTGATAGAAAAAACATAAATAATCTCCACTATCCTGATGACTGAAAATGCTCATTATCTAGAGCTGTAGTAATGAAAAGTCACAATTAAAAAAATTAGGTTAAGATTAAATATAAAGTAGACCAAACTAGTGACAACAAATACAATAACCTGGCTTGGAATTCATAATGAAGATGTTGGTAATAATAGGTCCTATATTTTAGAACTGACGTATCAACAGCAAAGGAACCAGCAGTCAAGAAATGCACTGCAGATGAGCACTTGGTAAAGGAGCAATAAAAGTTTTTTGGGGGAAAAAATATTCAGATGCTGTGATGTGTCTACAGCTACAAAGATCACACAGACTGTGGTTTTCCCTGTGATACTCCACAGGAGCAAAAGTTGGACAGAAAGATATTGATATTTTTAAACTTTGATGTTGGAAAAGACTCCTAAAAGAATATCACGGATAGCCAAGGAAACAAACAGGTCAGAGGACAAATCAGTCATAGCATTTTCACTCGAAACACAAACAACCAATTTCAGATTATTGTATTTTGGACACCTTATGTGAAGACCTAACTCTTTTGAGAATTTTATAATTCTGGGAAAGGTAGAAGGAAAGAGAGAAAAGAGGAGGACCAGGAGCAAGATGGATGGATGAGTACACTTTTGGAAAGTCTGAAAGCCCAGGCTGAGCACAGAGTGTTCCACCCAAAAATCTATTTATATGATTCCTAAGAGTTGGAAGCAACCTGATGATACATAATGATCATCAATGAATTCCTGGTCACAAGTCTTCCTTGGCTTAGGCATTTGGTTTGCCTAAAAGACAATGTCCAATCGGGTCTCAGAAACTCACACCAGGTCTGCTAATCTGCTTGCTGGTTTACCATAAGGTCTTGTATAAAAAGCTATTATCACAGATGGATTTACCATCAGTAAAACCACCTTGCAAAATGAAAAAAAATATATGAATAAACATTTAGAAAGGTGAGTATTTTAGGAGAAAACACCAATTTTTCATGGATGATGTTCTTGAGACACCTTAATAATTTTGAATTCTGCTAGAGTTCTGTAGACATTTTGCAGACATGGTGTTGGATCTTGAATGACAAGAGGTATGTACAGAGAAATGGATAAAAAACTTTGTTCCTTTTTCTGTATATATACTCTCTTCTTCAAACTTTCTGTGATCCAGCATTGATCTTAACAGAAGGTTTACGTATTTAACTGCATAAGATGAATACAGATTGTTTGAACATGACACAGTGTATACTTTATTTTTTTTTTAACTGAATGGCAAAACGCTCCACACGTCCTGTCAGAATAACAAGACAGGTCCTCTGATTGTCATTCCTCTACTGTGAATTTTTGAGGAGAATATTGAATAAAAACAGCAAACTCAGGTAGCATTCTGGCCTCCTTGTAAGATAATTTGAACTGTTTAATTGAAATTCCATATTGAAGTTATATGCATTATTAAATCCAAAGTTGAAATTATGAGTCAAATAACTAAGAGGATCAAAAGGCCAAGGCAAAAACTTTAGGCAGAGACAGTTTATATCAATGGCGGCATGAGTAGAGACAGCATGGCTACATATCCAGGGCCAATGACCCAATAATTTAATTAGAAATTATAATGGATCAGGCTCAAATTGCAATTTTTTGGTGCCTGGAAGCCTAAGTGTACAGTAAATAAAGAGAAGTTACAGGCTCAAATTCCCACTTAAGCAGGATTGCATTGGGTTATTCTTTTTCAATCCAATTTATCTCACAGAGTTCTTGGAAGAATAAAATTACAGCAAGGTCCTATGTGTGATACTTTAAGCATTGGCAGGAAAGGCAAGATATGAATGTAATAAAAGAAATAATAAAGAAACAAACATATAAAGATGCCAAGTAGGAAAGGGAAAAGTGGAGTAACCAAATACCCTCCTTTAAGATTCTTTAACCCATTATAGTCTCTACTCAGCTGGAGAGCAAGGTGGGTTGAAGAAATTGACTTATATCACACCGGGTACAGAGGTGGGTTCCTCCCGGTTCGGACCAGTTCTCCCGAACCGGTAGAGACCCACTGGTGATGTCACGATGATGTCACTGATCCGGTTCGGTCGGTGCCTGTCCGTGGGCACCACCATCTCTTTTTTTAAATTTTTTTTTGAATTTTTTAAAAAAATTTCTTCTGCGCATTAGCACGCAGAAGCTGAGTTTCCGGCACTGCGCATGCGTCGCCATCTTGTTTTTGGCTTTTTAAATTTTTTTGAATTTTTTAATTTTTTTGCACTGCGCATGGGCCGCCCACGAGGGGCAGCCACGCAAGCGAACTGGCAGCAAGGTAAGTTAGATCCCTGCCCTGACTTGCAACTATTCTATTCTATTCTATTCTGTTCTGTTCTGTTCTGTTCTGTTCTATTCTATTCTATTCTATTCTTTTCTATTCTATTCTAT
>QLTV01001832.1:129945-144942 GCA_003457575.1 Thermophis baileyi
GTGTGTGTGTGTGTGTGTGTGTGTGTGTGTGTGTGTGTGTGTGAGAGAGAGAGAGAGAGAGAGAGAGAGAGAGGTTTCATTTATGAATGGGAGGGAGGGAGAGACAAGAAAGAAAGAAAAAGAAAGGAAGAAAAAGAAAGGAAGGAAGGGAGAAAGAGAGAGACAAGAAAGAAAGAACATAGGATTAAATAGTATATTTTGGATGTTCAGTAGTAGTAAATAAATAGACAGTGAAATTGTATCTCGTTCAGGCCTTTGAGGCGAGGAGAGGCCAGACACCCTAACCCTAACCCTTGCCGTGAGTGACGTCAAGTTGGCCATGCCCACCCAGTCACATGACCAACCAGCCATACCCACCCAGTCACATGACCACCCAGTCACATGACAACCAAGCCATGCCCATCCCTGCCACAAGATCATTAAGCCACACCCACAAACTAAGCCACGCCCACAGAACCAGTAGCAAAAATAATTAGAACCCACCCCTGGTCTACATTATATGTAGTCAGACTGTAATCACTGCCATTTTATACTTCCATTAATTCCTATCTCATCTTACACTAAAGTGTTAAATTTTAACTTTTTTCATTTCCCTTCATTCTTCAGTATAGATCCCATCTGCTTTAACCTGTCTCTGGCCTTGTCTCCACAAGTCATTTAACAAAAAGAAGTACTAAATTTTCTTTCTTCTAATAATCACATACAATAGCTGTTATAACTAGCATTAAGGAAATGTGGTCATTGGCATCTTTGTATTTTATTTTTTGAATATTGGCGGCATGTCTTATGTGAGTTATTTGTTCTGAATATGTAATTCCTATCTATAAAATATTACATCAGGAAACAGCTTCAGAATTTTGAAGTTTTATAGGTGGAGCTGGGTTTTGCATACTGACATCAATCAAATCTGCATCTGTACTGAAATTGATAGCAATATCTGGGGCAGGTCCAGGGAAATAAAAGAAAATCCTATGATGCAGCTTCACAGTCCCTTTAAATTAATGTATACTAGGGGTGGGTTCTAACTTACCTCGCTGCCGGTTCGCTTCCTCCCGCGCCACGTGGCCGCACCTTGTGGGCGCGTGTGCGCTTTGCGCTTGCGCGCGCATGCGCAGTGCTAAAAATAATAAAAAAAATTAAAAAGCCAAAAACAAGATGGCGACGCATGCACAGTGCCGAAATCTCGGCATCTGTGCATGCGCAGAAGAAAAAATAAATAAAAAAAAAATTCAAAAAATTCAAAAAAAAGATGGCGGCGCCCACGGACCGGCACCGACCAAACCGGGAGGAACCCACCTCTGATGTATGCAAAGAGAATTTGCCTGTAACCTTATAAGAGGTGAAGAATTACTGTACTATGTTTGTATTTGTGATGAAGATTGAAAGACACTTCTTTAAATATTTCTTTTCTTTTTCCCTCTTACTTCTTTTTCTTTCTTCTCGTTTCTTCTTCTTTCCTTTTTATCTCTTCTTGCACTTTTTACTCTTTATTTTTCCTTTTCCCTTCTAAGTTTAGTTTGTATTGTCTTTTACTGTATTTTTTAAAAAAAAACTTTCAATAAAATTATTTTTAAAAATTAGTATATTTTCTTCATTTGGATTAGCTGTGCAAAAGACTAATAATTTACACTATATTGAGATTGAAATAGGCATTTATAAAGGTGAGTTTAGATTCCTTTCTGTATTTAATTAAGGTGACCATACTGTAATTGAGTTTTTTTAAATTTCTGATAGGGAAAATTCCCAGATGATGTCAACCTTTCAGAGTTGTGCCAAAGGAAATGCTATGGGGGGGAAAAAGCTGAAATTCTTTGCAAAGTTGTCGGTGAAGCACAGATTCTATCCAAAATATCTTTTCTTTTTTTTTACCACTGAGATTTTTATTTATTTATTTATTTTTATTTATTTATTTATTTTTGTCAAGCATATATATTGCAGTAAAAGTATAAACATGTATACATGAGATGGTTATGAGTACATGGGAATATTAGGACAGGGAGGGTAGGCATGTTGGTGCGCTTATGCACGCCCCTTACAGACCTCTTAGGAATGGGATGAGGTCAACAGTAGACAGTCTAAGGTTAAAGTTTTGGGGATTTGGGGAAGAAACCACAGAGTCAGGTAGTATATTCCAGGCATTGACCACTCTGTTGCTGAAGTCGTATTTTCTGCAATCGAGTTTGGAGCGGTTTACCTTAACTTTGTATGTATTGTGTGCTCATGTATTGTTGCAGTTGAAGCTGAAGTAGTCATTGACAGGTAGGACATTGTAGCAGATAATTTTATGTGCTACACTTAGGTCAGATCGAAGGTGGCGTAGTTCTAAATTGTCTATATTTTCTACGACCAAAATTTAAAGTCTGGTGGCATAATGTATTCTGTTGCGAACAGAGGAGTGGAGGACTCTTCTCGTGAAATATCTCTGGACATTCTCAATTGTATTAATGTCCGATATGTAGTGCGGGTTCCAGACAGATGAGCTGTATTCGAGGATTGGTCTAGCAAATGTTTTGTATGCTCTAGTTAAAAGTACAATATTACCAGAGAAGAAGCTACACAAGATTAGTGCTTTTTTGGCAATGTTGTTACAGTGGGCTCTGGCACTTAGATCATTAGAGATGAATACTCCAAGGTCCTTAACAGAGTGAGAGTCGTCTACAAAGTCGTGTCCATCCAGCTTGTATTTTGTGTTCTTATTTTTTTTTTGCCAATGTGTAAGACAGAGCATTTGTTGGTTGAGATTTGAAGTTGCAAACTTGTTTGACCATTCTGACACATAGTCAAGGTCTTTTTGAAGGGTAGCAGCATTGTCGGTAGTGTTGAATAGTTTTACATCATCAGCGAAGAGAACGCAGTTGCTTTTAATATGATTGCAAAGGTCAGTTACGTAAAGTATAAAAAGTGTTGGCCCTAAGACGCTGCCTTGGGGGTTTAGGGGTCAATTAATAAGAGGTAGATTGAGGTCACCAAGAAAGATAAGAGGGTGGGGGCAGGAGGCTGTCCACATTAGTAGTGTAGTTAACTTGTTTGCATGTACGATGTCATAATCAGGGGCTCTGTAACATAGTAGGAAGTGAAGTGTGGTATTTAAGGACAGCTCGCAGACGATGGTCTCAGGGAGAGCGAGTTCAAATGAACTATTGTATTCCATTGCAGTGCTAACTTGGAAAGACCTTGTAAGTCATCCAGGTTTTCTAGCTGTTAAAACTAGATTTTCTAGTGATCTGTGTACTGACTATATTTTAATCTAGATTTCAGCAGCAATCTGTGCAGTTGCTACAGGAGATATTATAATTCTCTTCTATTGATTGCTATTCCAAATGTACATAAGATATAATTTAACAAATGTCTCCATATTGATCGTTTGTCATCTGAAAGATTTTTTGCAGTAAAGATCTGCGCTGAGAGTAGTAGAACATAACTGGATGTTTGTTTTCATTCCTGACCTTTGTCACAGTTCTACCAAGCTTGTAGAGCAGGGGTGTCAAACTCGCCTCATCACAGAGTTGTTACGTGATGTATCATGACTTCCCCCCCCTTGCTAAACTGGGTGTGGACGTGGCCAGCGTGTGATGCATCTGGCCAGCGGGCCATGAATTTGACATCCCTGTTGTAAAGGGAAGTTCTAAAGTCTACATGGTTATCTGGGATCACAAAATATAGTGTTTTTATTCTGGCCAGATTAACCATTATGATTCGATTATTGATATACTGTACTTTGACTTAGTATTCAGTTCAATATATAGCTTGACAAACTCCAATTTGCATATAGAAAATTCCAGAATCCATCTTTCCTGCCTGCCTGCCCTCCTATTTTTCTTCATTATTGTCCTACAACCTGAAACAAGTTATTACTTTTTTACGAAACTATAACTTAGCATAGTCTATTTATTGTGCAAGATAATTATTGTACGTAAGTGAGACGCATAAAGAAGACACCATATCTCAGTGAGTTTGGACCATATTAGTGGAAATCTAGTGAGGAAGTGGGGCACTTGAAATTAATACAGTACATTACAGGGAGAGTCTATATAGTTTTTCCTAAAAAATCCTATATCTTAATATTGACATAAATTATTTAGAACGGAAGTGAGTTGCCAATGTGGATAAACTATGAAATCAAACAACATGTGGAGTCCCATAATAGCCTAATCCTAATCCAATCTGTAATCCATTATGAAGCCTGTTTCCATTTCTAATTTTGCAGAAAGAGAGCCGAGAGCTTTGAATGTAAGACATTTTGCTGTTTTGACATTCCTGAATTGACTTGTTTTTCTTTAGAAAATTTTATAATGCTGCCTTTCTGATATTTCCATATCCAGTGTGAAAGTAATATTGAATTCAATAGCTACAAATTGCAGTGTTTGTGTTTTAAACCTGCAGAGCCATGTCCTAATTTTAAATATGAGAGGGAGACAGAATGATATGAGAATGTCAATAAGGTATTCAGATCTCACTAGGCAATGAAATATATTTTACTTTTCAAAAATTAAAGATTAAAATAAGATTGTGTGTGTGTGTGTGTTTGTGTGTGTGTGTGTGTGTGTGTGTGTGTGTGTGTGTGTGTGTGTGAAAATGCTCATATTTTGTCCGACAATAAAAACAGATCACGAAAACCACTTATCACACCTGGTTTCTATAATTCTTGATAGCACAGATTAACTCTAGAAAATTGGATTGTTTTCTGACAACTAATATTTTGTATGCCAGTGGCTGGCAGAAAAAAATGGCAATGCATTCCCGAGGTTTAGTATAACAGAATTAGCATTTTTATCTTATGATTTGTGGGCCACAATATGCAGGTGAATTAGCCTAGGAACTTCTAACATTAATAGCAAGCTGGCAACTGCAAGCACAGATGTGTGATAAAATTCCCATTTCTGTTTCTGATGATTCCTTTAATTGGATGTTATCGCTCTAGGAAGCTTTGCTTTGCCTTATACAGAGAACAGGAACTGTTCTTTGAAATATGTATATTTATTTTGGTTTCAGTGACAATACCAATAACTCATAATGGGTATGAATTTCAGAATGTCCTGTTCAAAATATTAACATTTCAGTTTGCAAGACTGTTTCTGTTGTGACTCAAGCTACATTATAGAGGCCGGATGGTCATCTGTCAAAAATGATCTAGTTCTTATGAGATGCCAGCAAATGAACACTGCAAACTCCAGCAAAATGAAGCAAAGATATCTTCTATATATGAAACACAACCCATGTCAGACTACAAAAGCCTTATTTCAATATTCCCAAAGGATGTGTATGCTTTTTGGTGAATCCATTTCTTGCTGTTGCAAAATGATTGAATTGGTTGAAGCAGCTGGCATTACAAATCCAAACTGTCTCCTCCTGCATTTAGTCAGCATGTCAGTCTGGGGTTACAATTAGTAATCTGCAAAGATGGGTGACTGGTTTAATTGGTTACCCACAAAGTATTGAAGTGGAACTTTCGATTGCGGCCAGGAGATCCAAGACAGACGAGTCACAAGGGAACTTAGCATCTAAGGAAAGGGAAGAAAAGAATAGCCATTTACTAACACCATTGCATTCTAACTCTTCCCTGTGTATTTACTTAAGCCGAGGTGGCGCAGTGGTTAGAATGCAATACTGCAGGCTACTTCTGCTGACTGATGGCTGCAGTTTGGCAGTTCGAGTCTCACCAGGCTCAAGGTTGACTCAGCCTTCCATCCTTCTGAGGTGGGTAAAATGAGGACCCAGATTGTTGGGGGCAATAGGCTGACTCTGTAAACTGCTTAGAGAGGGCTGTAAAGCACTATGAAGTGGTATATAAGTCTAATAGCTATTACTATTGCTACTTGGAAGTCTGAAATTAGAGGAGCTCCGCCAATCTTTGGATCATCCTGCACATATGGACTAGAAAGCTAAGGAATCTTAAGGATCTTAAATACACAACATTGTTCCTTGAAAACTTTCACTGAGACTTTAGAGCATTCAGTATGGGCTGGCCACTTAAGCAGAAGCCAAAAAAAATGGATAAAAGAGACATCTTTTTTTTTTCAAGAGATAATACAAGTGCACAGATATGGATTAGAAATGTTTACAAAGAGAGCCACAGTTTGGTGTAGTGGTGAAGTTGTGGCCTAGAAACCAGGTGAATGTGAGTTCTAATGCTACACCTTAGGCATGAGAGTGGCTGGGTGACTTTGGAGCAGTCACTCTCTCGCAGCCCACCGGTCTCCCAGGGTTGTGAAAATAGGAGGAGGAAGGAATATTATGTATTTATTTATTTAGTGTATGGCACGTGTTAGCCAGGGATCACCGAGGTGGCTGGCTGCCTCTGTGAAAGGAATTTTTTCAGGCAGTGTCTGGAAGGAATTTTTTCAGGCAGTGTCTGGAAGGAATTTTTTCAGGCAGTACCCGCGGGACGCCTGAATGCTGGTAGGCAATTGGGGGAGGCTCCTTTCCTGTCCCTCCACAGTTTATTCGCTCACAGGAATCGAGCCGCCGAGCTGTCAACCTTAGTGGCACGCAGACCCAGCGTCTTACCATGTGAGCCACCACGGCCCCTAGTATTATGTATGTTGAGTTATTTATTATTATTTATTTATTTAGAGCCGAGGTGGCGCAGTGGTTAGAGTGCAGCACTGCAGGCTACTTCAGCTGACTGCTAGCTGCAGTTCGGCGGTTCAAATCTCACCGGCTCAAGGTTGACTCAGCCTTCCATCCTTCCGAGGTGGGTAAAATGAGGACCCAGATTGTTGGGGGCAATATGCTGACTCTGTGAACCGCTTAGAGAGGGCTGTAAAGCACTATGAAGCGGTATATAAGTCTAACTGCTATTGCTATTGCTATTGCTATTATTTATTAAAAATAATAAAAGCAGTACAGGTAGTCCTCGACTTATGACCACAATTGAGCCCACAGTGTCTGTTGCTAAGTGGGACATTGGTTAAGTGAGTTTTGTCCCATTTTACGACATTTCTTGCCACAGTTGTATCCGAGTTTGTTGCAGAAAATCATTTCCAAAAAGCACACACAAACTGATTCAGCTGGATTCATTAACTTCATTATATACATAATAACAGATGAGTATTTACAATACCACTAGCAGAGTTCTCCTTTAACGTAGCAGCAGTTACAAGCAGTTTCTAGTTCAGAGTTCAGAGCAGAGTGGGCTGAGCCACGTCCAGCCTTCTAGCTTAAGTTTCAGCTTCAATTCTCTGCACAGACTCAGATGTGTTTAAGCTCTCATTGGCTGACTTAGTTGCTATGCCTATTCATTGGCTGACCTTGTTACCATGTCTCTCCCAGTCATGAATATTCTAACAAGTTGTTAAGTGAATCACTGCAGCTGTTAAATTAGTAACAGGGTTGTTAAGTGAATCTGACTTCCCCATTGACTTTGCTTGTTAGAAAGATGATCACATGACCCCGAGACACTGCAACCATCATTAATATCAGTTGACAAGCGTCTGAATTTTGATTACATGACCGTGGAGATTCTGCAATGGTCGTATGTGTGAAAAATGGTCATACTTGACTGTTTTCAGTGCCATTGTAGCTTTGAACAGTCACTAAATGAACTGTTGTAAGTTGAGGACTACCTGTATTAAGAAAGTCTAAAGATATATTTAGTCACAAAAGGAAAAAGAAAACTATTAGCTGATCTGTGTGCTCGGTCTGTTGCACAGGTATTTCCCATTAATGGATAATATTCCTGAAAATCTTATCCTCTATAAAGTTGGATAAAAAGTCATATGTATCTGATATACTGGAGATCTGTTAATAATAGTTTTCTATTGAATTAAAAACAAATACTAATGTAGTATGTGGTTGGTTTTACATGTTTAACAGTTGATGGGATTGTTAAGTAGAAAAGCTGGAAAAGACTCTTACCCAAGAGGTCCCTAGCCAAGTACCCAAGTTGGTTGCCTGCATCTGGTGTCAGGCTGTTGAATAGTATGAAGAGCTGGAGTCAAAATTCTGCACTAGACTGGTGAGAAGAGAAAGGTTTAGGATATGGATACCTACAAGGCCATCTTTCTTCAGCTGTCTTGGTCTGGTAAGATATGGTGGAGTTAGAATGCTCCAGGTCCCATCATTAAAGTAGTGCCATCTTATAGGGCTTCAGAGGTGTGTCTTCTCTGTGGCTTTACCTGCCCTATGGAATAGCATTCCCTCCAAGTCTGCATGGCCTTCACATTGCTGCCCTGAAGACTTGGTGCTTTCAGCAGGGTGATTGTTGTCACCCTTGTGAGGTAATCCATATAAGAAGCACATGCAGGAGTACTAGTTCTTCCTTTATTGTAAGGTTGCATTAACAGAATCCTGTAAGTCTAAAAGTACATCTCTCTCCCCACCCCACCTTTACCACTCAAGAAAATAGGGAGGGTTTCTTCTGAGACCTTTGACATGCCCTCATTCCTTCTGCAGGCTCAGCTGCCTCTTATCTAATTGTTGTCTATTCTGCAGTTCTTCCTCTTGTCTCCCAATTTCCATTACAACCCTGCTTTGGATATTGATTTGACTGGTGCTGAGTGCTGCGTGCTAAATGTGCAATTGTTGTGCTATGCTTACAACATGAGTTCTTATTTTGTTTTTTAAAAAAATTGCTCTCTTTGCTGTTGTCATCATTGTATATTGCCTATACGATATAGTGGCAATTGAAGTTGCTTGCAAGTGAATAAAATAAATCTGGCTGATTTCTTCAATGGAGGGTGAAATTCAGGAAGAATTTTCTGTCTAGTGATGATAGCAGCATCTCGACTGGAAAAAAAACGCACCATTGGGGAGTTTCCTCCCAAAGGAGGCTGCAGATGGTTGGAAAGAAGATTGTACAAAAATTGTTTTTTTTCCCCCTAAGAAATTCTCTTTCATCAAAGTGAATAACAAGAGATAGGGAAAAAATGCAGAAGAAATTCTCTACTTTGCCTTAGGCTCATGGATCCATATTAATAATTTAAGAGACTAGAGAACACCAATGAAATGTTTCCGTAGCAAAAGGAAAATAATAAAGTAGTATTTTATTGTTTTATTTTATTTATTTTAAAATGAATAGTAAAAAAGTAATATTTGAGAGACTAAGGAAAAATATGATTGGTCTCTTTAACTTAATGATGTAGTAAAATGTTAAATGATCAACACTAAATGTTAAATGATTAAAGAAAGTTGGGGTTGATAAATTTGCAATTCTCAAAATGTGATAATGTTCCATCCCTCATGATCTTGAAAGAATAGTGTGTGTGTGTGTGTGTGTGTGTGTGTGTGTGTGTGTGTGTGTGTGTGTGTGTTCAGAGATACAACTTTGATGTGACACAAAAAAAGATAGCTAACAAAATCATGATCATCATTACTAGACTGCATTCATATTAGAAATGCTATAAAAATTCACATGAGGCAAGGCAAAAATTAGAAGACAGATATTTCTATGAATCTGGGCTTGGACGCAGTGCTAGAGTACAAGAATTGGTGCTCTGCCATTTGAACTAATTAAAAAGGAAAATCTACTTTTATATCATTCCAGTATTAATTGTATATGCCACCTTTTCTCCATCTTAGCAGTTTGACAATTTGGTAACATCACATGTTGGTTCAGTACTTAAAGTACCTCACCAGTGATACATTTCACCACGTTAGTCAGCTAACTCTTTCCTACAAATTATTCTAAGATTTCCAGTGATCATACCAAAGAATAAATCTCTCCATGAAAAATGCAACAAAAAAACTGTCTGTGCGGTTTAAGTTAAGCAATTAGAAATGAACTTACACATAGCTTATCAACTTACTTAATATTTGACAATATACTGTAAATAAGCTCACAGAGTTTATATTACTCTCCCTATACTACCAGAGTTGCAATGAAAAATTAATTTATTAGATGGGCAATAGCTATTGGTGCTATCCTTATTAACCTTCAAAAACCAGGTGTCGAACCCCAGCCCGGGCTTCGCCATACCTGGGGGGTGGAGGGAACGACGCGGTGAGCAGCCAGCAGCTTCAGCGGTGGCGGCAGCTTCAGCAGCAGCGGTTGCTTCCGGCCACACCACACAGCTGTCCGTCGGATCCCGGGCCCAGGCCAGTGGCAACAGGACATCGCCAGCACATCAGCTGGCCCAGAGGCCTCCGCCCACCTACATTCCAGCTGAGGGGGATGGACATCGTGGATGCACTGCAGCTGCCGGAGAGAGGCGCACCTCACATGTCCAGCCCAGGACAAAATGCCCAGGCTGACAAAAAATGAGCTCCCCATAAGCCATTCCAGGTGGAGGGCCAGGTATATCTCTCAACAAAATACCTAAAGCTAAAGGTGCCATGTAACAAACTGGCCCCGAAATACCTGGGTCCTTTTACGATCGTTAGAGTGATCTAACTGTAGAGCTTACTGTAGAGGTTACTGTAGAGCTGAAACTTCCCTGCCTACTGGGCCGGCTTCCCCCAGTGTTTCACAGCAGCCTACTAAAGTAGAGGAGGCCAATATCCGGCCCGTTCCCCAACCTCCAGGCCCTGTGGCGTTCCCCAACCTCCAGGCCCTGTGGCGGGGGCCCATTATGAAATCAACCAGGTGTTGGATTCCCGACTCCATAGGGGCAGGCTACAATACCTAGTACAGTGGAAGGGATATCCATCCACAGACGCTTCATGGGTGAGGGACAAGGATGTGAGGGATGCCTGCCTCCGTAGGTGGTTCCATCAGCAGTATCCCCACAAACCTGGGGGGGATGGTAACTGGATGCAAGTGCGGTGGGTGGTGGTTGTGTCTAATGCCTGTGCTTGCTATCTTCCAGGTGCGCCCCTGGTAGAGGGGAGCCACCTGTCAAACCCCAGCCCGGGGTTCGCCATACCTGGGAGGTGGAGGGAATGACGTGGCGAGCAGCCGGCAGCTTTGCGGTGGCGGCAGCTTCGGCGGAGGCAGTTGCTTCCGGTCGCGCCACACAGCTGTTCATCGGATCCCGGGCCCAGGCCAGTGGCAACAGGACATTGCTGGCCTGGAGGCTTCCGCCCGCCCACATGCCAGCTGAGGGAGATGGACATTGCGGATGCACCACAGCCATCGGAGAGAGGCGCGCCTCACATTTCTGGCCTGGGACAAAATGCCGGAAGGGAGGCATTCAGCTGGGTGTGCCCAGTCAGTTGGAGGGCAGCTGGAGGGCGTGGGCCTACGCCGATAAAGCGCACTGGGAGGTGGACGCTCCCAGTGCTGTCTTTACACTGACTCAGGACTCATTGTGTGCCAAGGCTCTGGCCTGCTATGCTGAATAAACGGAATGCTGACTTACAGGCTCCTAAACATGTTTGCTTAGTTTTGCTTAGTTGCGGCCAGGTCTGGCCTCGGACCTTTGAGATCAGGCTTTATAAGCCCTAGCCACATTTATCTTTGTAGGCCCTTGTTGTGATAATCACCCACATGCTTTAGGGTTATAACAGCATTTCCTGGGCATCTATTATTCAATATATTTATTTATTTTATTTTATTTATTTTATTTATTTGTTTGTCAAACATGTACAAGATAGCAGGTATAGGTATAAACATAAACATAATCAAAGTGAATACAGATAGATGAGGACAATAGGACAGTAGGACAGGGACGGTCGGAGAATAAGTCACAGTAGGTATATGCATAATAAAATAGCAATAATATGTGATGTGTACTTGATTCTAGGCCATACAAATGTCAGTGTTATTGCTACTTTTCATATTTTCAGGATTTTTTTTAAAGCTTAAAACATTTTGTAGGCCCCGGACACTGTGTCTTTTCTGCCTGAGGGAGTATATATATTGTAGGCCTGTTTAAAATAAATCCATACTATAAGGAGTTCATAAGCAGGGTTCAGCATGCATAATTTCTCACTTCAAAAAAATCTTGTGACATCAGAAACTATTCCTTGTCTTTGAACGGAAAATGAATTCTGACTATAACGAGAATGAAACAAAACCATAGGCTAAAAGATATTCTTCACACTGATTCATATTGGATTTTTTTATCCAAAAGCCAAAGGAATCACATGTTTATCATATTTGATTTATCAAATCAAATATGATAAACATTTCTTATTGAACAATAGTTCATCATCAATTTACCATGGGGCAAGGAATTACAATCATTCCTAGTCAGCTTATGACTTATGAGTTAGTCCTTGACTTACAACCATTCATTTAGCAACCTTTCTAAGTTACTATGGCACTGAAAAAGTGACCTCAAACTTACCATCATCACAGCATCCCCATAGTCACATGATCAAAATTTGGGTGTGAAAGGTCCGACTAGCGAACCCAAAATAAGTAGGCACTCCAACTTTGCATTCCTAACAGCAAAACTTTATTGGATACACCATTTCGGCACTGAAGAATAAAAACCAGCTCTGGTTTTCCCGTGCAATGCTTGCATGGTTAAACAATAGCTTTCCCTTCTCCCCACCCATGGATGTTCACACTGTCCAATTATGAATCGTCCTTTTGTTTTGAGAACAGTTCACTTCTTTGTCGGACACCTGCAGCAGTGACCTTGGTAGGCTCTTGGCTCTCACGGTCTATCTCTGGAGCATTTGCATTTCTTCTCATCCTTCCTTCCCCCCCAGTTCTTTGGCAAGTTGAATAGTGATAAGACTCGAAAGTTTCAAAAGTGGTTCAATCTTGACATTGGGTGCTTGTCAACCGGCATGTATTTACAATGTTTGTTGCATCCCAGGATCATGTGATTGCCACTTGCAATCTTCCCAGCTGGTTTCCAACAAGCAAAATCAAAGGAGGAAACTGGATTCATTCAATGATCTGTGATTCATTTCACAGTTACAGTAATTCATTTAACTATAGCAAAAATGGTTGTAAGATCAAGTGTGATTCACTTAACCACTCCTTTGTCCCAAAGGTGCTTTTTCAGGAGGCAACTTGAGACCACAGTTTTGGGACCACCAAAACAAGGGAGTGGTTAAAGGTCTGTAGAGATTCTCAGTCATCCAGGTCATGGTTGTCCCATGCTTTTTCAGGAGGCAACTGGACTTTCTTGTTTTTTCTTGGATGGAAGGATTTATATTCCATTCCCCACTATCCTGTCAGAGCTGAAGAAGCTTCTTAGATGAGAAGCGAAACGTCTTGAAAAGAAAAAAACAAGAAAGTCCAGTTGCCTCCTGAAAAAGCACCTTTGGGACAACCATGACCTGGATGCCTGAGAATTTCTACAGACCTTTCACCACTCCCTTGTTTTGGTGATCCCAAAACTGTGGTCTCAAGTGTGGACATAAATCTGAACTACCTATTGAATACTTGTTGAATCTCTATGCAGTGGGAGAACATGTGTTTTATACGGAGAAGCATTTGGAATCAATACAGATAAAATAATCACTCAGAATGATTTGAAAACATGTGGTGAAGAAGGCCCTCTCCTTCCCACTGATGACTCTTCTGGATAAGGCTCAGTTTCATCTGTGTCATAGTAGAGAATGCGGAGAGTGGCTTATAATGAAAGGATGACTCTTTATAAAATAGCTAAAGTGCTAACTGTAGCATAAAACACAGCTAAATCTTACATCTCTTCCCTAAGTAGTAACAACAAGATGCTTCAGGCAATCAGGTGACACGTCTAATGGATCTTAACACATTGCCGCTGCATTCATTTTAACACAACCCGATATGAAAAAGCTTCATTTGTTCTTATGTGAAAGTTACCTCCTTACTTTGAAAGCATGGTCACAGAACTAGATATATTTATTTAAAACATGTATATAGGTGCCCATCTTCTAACTAGCTGTGGGCAATGTCCAACCAAAAGTTAAAAAAGCATATAAAACCATATTTAAACTATAAAATTAAACACATTAAAACCAACAAAACATAGTGCCAAGTCATCTAATGTGCAGTTATCTAATCTTATCCCAGCATTTGAGGATGAACCTTGTCCCAATTTTGTGCCCTCTTCTCCATGAAATAAGGAGAATGTTGGAATTATTTACACTTTTCAAGGAAGTTTCTTCAGCCCTCTTTCTAAGTAATAGCTGATTTCTGACTATCCCATCCCAAGAAAAATTGTTAAAGGAGAGAAAAAGTAATCTATTTTTTTAAAAAATGCCCATTTTTGTGTTTTTTACTTCCTAGGAGAAATTCCATCCTGCCCTAATAGGCTAATCTGGAAAATTTAAAATGGTGTCTGTCAGCTAGAGTAAGTTTTTCAACTGCTATGACAAGTTAAATTCTGAAACTCACATTGATTGCAATTGTGTCCAACTGATACTTCCCTTAACTAACACTTCAAGCAAGGGATAAGTTTGTTCTCATATCCACTAGAAGACCAATAAAAGCAATCACTTAGTGAAAGAGCAAGAAATACTGTCTGATCAGGAACTGGCCTTCAAACATCTACTGTTCTGATCTTCAAGACATTTCTTTGAGAAATAAGCCATTCAGACCTCCCTTTATATGCGTCATGGGTCAGGACTTAGATAACTCAGATGTTGAGAAAGAGGCTCCAGAAAAATATGTGGACTATAAACTTCAGGAGACATAAAGCCAAGTATCATCTGAGATTGATAAACATAGGGGCCATTTGAACAACTGGAGCAGTCACATGATAATAATGTCAGGCCTCCCAGCCCCCCCCCAAAAAAACCCCCTCCCGGTTACATTCGAGACAATGATGAATCCGCATACAGACGGGAGGTTGAACAACTAACCTTGTGGTGCGACCGGAACAACCTGGAACTGAATACACTCAAAACCGTAGAAATAGTGGTAGACTTTAGGAGAAACCCGCCCATACTTCCACCTCTTACAATACTAGACAACACAGTATCAACAGTAGAGTCCTTCAAATTTCTAGGTTCTACCATATCGCAAGATCTAAAATGGACACCTAACATCAAAAACGTCATCAAAAAAGCACAACAAAGAATGTTCTTTCTGCGCCAACTCAGAAAGCTCAAACTGCCCAAGGAGCTGCTGACACAGTTCTACAGAGGAATTATTGAGTCTGTCATCTGCACCTCTATAACTGTCTGGTTTGGTTCGGCAACCCAACAAGACAGACACAGACTTCAGAGGATAAT
>QLTV01001832.1:155380-167749 GCA_003457575.1 Thermophis baileyi
CCACCCAATCCCCTACTTTCTTTTAGGTGTTACATCTAGGGTACAGCATTTCTCTTATTTAAGCTTTTTCATTTGTATTCCTTTTCTAACCATCTATAAAACTTCCCCCATGTCTTGTAATACAAAGAATCGTCTTTATCTTTTAATCTTAATCCAATATTTCTTAGTCGAACCACAAACAATTACAATGATGTAATACACACCGATTTTACAGAAGACAACGTTGGAAAGGCACTACGCAATCTAAAACCATCTCTATCCATTGGACCAGATGGATTATATACCTACTTCTTAAAAAAAAAAACTTTCCACTGCCCTAGCGGAACCTCTGAGCATAATTTTTGATAAATCTTTCAGGACCAGCTCCCTACCCAACCTATGGTCACTAGCCACGGTCATTCCTATCTTCAAAAAGGGAGACCCCAGCCTAGTTGAAAATTACAGACCAATCTCTTTATGTTGCGTCACCTGCAAAGTCATGGAATCAATCATTAACCAATCCATTACCCTCCACTTAGAGACAAACAACCTACTCTCTCACAAAAAATTTGGTTTCAGAAAAAAATTATCCTGCAATCTGCAACTTCTATACTGTAAAAACATATGGACTACACAACTCGACCAGGGCAAAGCAATAGACGCAATTTACATAGACTTAAATAAAAAAATTCTATCTCCTACTCGCGTTCCTCTACCGAAAGTATTGAAATTCCTTCAACGAGGGCTGTCCATGGGTCTTTCCCCAAATACTCTCCGGCGTCAAGTGGCAGCCCTTTCCTCCGTTCTGTCTTGTGCACAGGTGGACTCTATAGCACAATTGCCTACGGTGCGCAGATTTCTAAGGGGTGCCACAATGTCCTACCTGTTAATGACTATTTCAGTTTCAAACGCAACAATACACGAGCTCACAATAGATACAAACTTAATGTAAACCGCTCCAAACTCAATTGCAGAAAATACGACTTCAGCAACAGAGTGGTCAGTGCCTGGAATACATTACCTGACTCTGTAGTTTCTTCCCCAAACCCCCAAAACTTTAACCTTAGACTGTCTACCGTTGACCTCACCCCATTCCTAATATCATGTACTCATAACCATGCTTGTACTTCTTATATATTCACAATCATGTTTATACTTTGTCTGTAATCATATACACGCTTGACAAAATTAAAAAAAAAATAAAAAAATAAAAAATGTAGTGATGAGAAAGCTTGAGTTACTTAAGACTGTTTGCAGTTCAGACCCTGTATTGTGTTCTGATGGAGAGAGAACAAATCATGTGAAAACCTGAATGGCACAATTCAGACTCAGAAAAGAAAAAGGAAGCAAACTGAGAGCAGCAGGAAGTGATGAAAGTGATGAAAATTCCAGTTTAAGCAAGCAGATGTTAACGCTTTGAGGTAGATCATGTCTGGAAACAGACACCAAATGAACTACCATAGCTCTGCTTTGTCATGATAGGGCAGGGGTGTCAAATTCATGTCGTCACGGCAGCGACACATGACATATCGGGACTTTCCAAACTGGGCGTGGGTGTGGCCAGTGCATGATGCATCTGGCCCGTGGGCTGGGGTTTGACAGCCCTGTGATAGGGTATCATAACACAATCTTGAAACCTGACAGAAATACACTTCCCTCTTATATTAAAGAAAATCAAGGCATGGCAATCTTGAGTTTCTTTCTCATTTCTTCCTGTCTATCTGGGCTGAGTTGATGTTCACCTAACACTCACTGAATTCCACCTTCAAGGCTATGTCTCTATTCTACAGAAGGTATGTGACATAGAAACATGCAAAGTGAAACTTTTTAGATCGGGAAAGTAGATTAAAAAGCAGTAACCCTCTGCCAACTATCTCTTTAGTCCTGCTTTAACTTTAAAGCAAAATAAACATATGCTTAGAGTAACAAGGGAAGAGGTACCATAATTTGTTTCCCTGTAGCTATTATACCCTACTTTACTTTTTCACTGCCACAGTAAATTTTAGTCTTTTTTTTTTTTTTTCAAACTAAATTTTTTTCTTTTTTTTTTTTTTTTGCAATTCTTCATATCTTCTGTGTTCGACTTTAATCTGCATTGTTAAAAGAAGTTTTTCTTTGTCATTAAAAGTTTAATGCAGTAGCACTGCTGAACTAAATGGCTTGGGGTTTTTTTTTTAATTGAAAAGAAGAGTTTTCTTCTTTTATTTAAGAGGAGACTAGGCAGCCACCTGTCTGGAATGGTATACTGCTTGAGGAGGGGTTGGACCAGAAGACACCCCCCCCAAGGTCCCTTCCAACTCTGTTATTCTGTTATTTTTCTGAACAAAGCTGTGTCCACTTTAACTAAAGGAACAGTTTATTCCAACCCCAGATTATGTCATGTTGGTATCTGTTAAACATACATTATGGAAACTTAAAAGTTTTATACAACATCAATGTGCTTTATAGGTGAGAAAAGTAAAACATCAATACAAATAATTCACAAATAAAGGCAAATTTATGTGTCCCAGGATAATGTTGCAAGATCCAATCTGGGTCGGTCACCGGAACCAGAGGTTTACTCTTTCGAGCTTTTGGACTCATGTTGGAGCCCATTCTCTCTGTGACACGTTCTGGTAAAGAGAAGTTCCCTGAGGATGGACTCCAGCATGAGTCCAAAAACTCGGAAGAGTAAATCTCTGGTCCCGGTGACCGACCCAGATTTGATCTTGCGAAGTAACTTTTCACAAAGAGTAAAATTCAACTCAGGTGAGGGAAATATACCTTATACAATGAATCTTTCTGTTCTTTCCCTTATGCAGTTCCTTATAACCCCCCCAACCTTCCAAAAATGACCCTACTGGTTAATTGAAGGCATCTATCAGACACTGTGGACTGTGTCATATGGGGTGCCTGCATGTTTTACAGTTGTCAACTGCTGAACAATTTTAACAGACAATAGCAACCAGGCAAGCCATTTTCCCCCTACTGTTCTGCCAGGGAAACAATTGGACGAATATCAGATCCCACCACTGGGGCAGACAGCATGAATGCCTCCCAAACCATTGGTGACACTGATGGAAAGCTCTGGATTCATAAATACCTTCCAAATAGTTTACCTAATGGAGGAGGTATTAAGAAGCACAGCAGGTGGTCCTGCATTTTTTGAGATACTGTCACTAAAGGCTAGCTTTAGTGGCCATTAAGTCAATCAGGCAATTATGTGTGGTTTATCATCAGCCACTACTTTATAGAGGCATGTAATTACTTTTTGTATGCATGAAATTTTGATTAGGGAAATGTCCCTTTGTACTCTCCATCCTGTGGAGCAGAATGCTGGTCAAATGAGATTTTAAAATGTTCTGATTCCTTGTATTATTCGTCATGTGTATATGTCTGTGTCTGTGTTTGATTTTTATGAATTTAAATTTATTCAGAGAGAGGAGTGAGGGCGGTTGTAGGAAGTATTTTGAATTCCCAGAAAAAGGGTTGTTTGGATTAGAAGACAAAGCAGCATTTTGGCCAGGATCATCACGTCTCCTACAGTGCAAAGATAAGATCCTGAACACCATTTATTTGACTGCAGAGAATGATCGATGTGCCATATTGAGCTTATTCTAACTCAGTTTTACATTTCAGATGCCAGAGTTGGCTAAGAAGCTGTATCCAGGATACTGATTAAGAGCTTATAACCAACAAGGATTGGTGAATAACATTTTATACTAAGAACAAAACAAAAACAATCAGTGTGCTCTGAGATTGTTAGAACCAGAAGCTCAGATTACTGCTCCTCTGGGAATGGTTATTGTTGTTTTAATTAATTGACATTCTCCCTAAAGGAATTTGCTGGCTCTTCTAACAAGGCTATTAAGCCTGATTTTAAATAATCTTCTACTGTGTTCTGTTTTGAAAAGCTTGGTCCTGAAAAATTAACATGGGCCAGCTATAACATGGATGTGTTACAAAATTCTCACTTTGGGACGTATGAATAAATGTAAGATTGGGAGCTAAATGAGTGAGTGATTCTTCCATTCAAAGGGAGCATGTCAATATTGCCACTACAGATATGATTTCTCTCATTTATTGAGTGACTCAACTTGTCATGGTTTCAACAGAATGTATGTCTTCAGTCAAATTCTTGGCAGCTCTTGGGGTTTTTAATCCAAGGGGATGTTATGCCTCCTTGCTTCTATGAATAAAGGTTCTGAAACAAGAAAGTGTACTATATGCAACCGAGATAGATGTACATTATAAGACTTAGTTAGTCCCTGTTAAAGTGGGGTGCACTTGAAAATGTATCTTAAGTGAAGCTGCATTGAAATCTTTCCTGAGCCATGTGCAGATAAGAAGCCTAATTGGGGAGACATTACTACAGAGGTAGCAATCTGTGCGTGCCAGCTTGACTTCCTTTTTGGGAGAGATGAAGGAGAATTCTGGCATTATATGAAATGTATTTATATATTAGATTGACAACCCACCAACCATTCAGAAGCCCAAGATGGCATATATAGCTTAGGAGCATACCAGTGTGATGTGCGGTATAGAAATTTGATAAATAAACAGCAATCCCTCCTCTCATTTTTCCCCATGGCAACACTCCAGGGACGTGGAAAGGGCCAAGAGAGAGTGGCTCATTTCTGAGGGCAAGCTAGAGTATCTCCCCGCTCCTAGTCCCAAACCTTAACCACTTCCTTATGCTGGCTACTGTTTGAATTTTCATCATTTGAGAGGTGGGTAGGTGGGTGAGTGGGAAAGCTGCTTGATCTGCAGTTAGGTAAACAAACTGGGTTTAGGTATACAAACCTAGAACCTTGGGATTCTTGAGATCTTACATGAGGACACAATGTCTGCTTGTCTTGGGGCTATTTTCATTCCTTGCTTCAGATTGTCTAGATTGCCAGTTCTGTAAATTTTATTTCCAGAGACAGCTGTGTGTGTGTGTGTGTGTGTGTGTGTATGTATGTATGTATGTATGTATGTATGTATGTGTGTGTGTGTATGCCAGTAAACAACCAAAACCAATTTGCATATTTCAGGGATGGGTTCTGACTTACCTCACTGCCAGTTCGCTTCCTCCCGCGCCGTGTGGGCGAGTGCACATGCGCAGTGCTGAAAATCCAGCTTCTGCGCATGCGCAGAAGCGAAAAAACAAAATGGTGGCGCCTATGGCGCCACTGAGAGAGCCGGTTCGGGGGTGTGTCCAGCTGGCCATCGCTGCCGGTTCGGCGAGCGGGGGGGGGAATTCCCACTACCGGTCCTAAAGAACCGGTCAGAACAGGCAGGAACCCACCTCTGATGTATGTATGTATGTATGTATGTATGTATGTATGTATGTATGTATGTATGTTTTTTCTGTCGAATCACCTGGTATACCCAAATATGGGTGGGAGCATACTGCTTCCTTTCGCCTTTTGGCCCCAATCCAGGGGCCATGCAGGCAGTCGCTTTCACGACAAACCATTTTTCCTATATATAACATTTTTACTGATAAAGAAATAAAGTCTCCCTTTATTTCTTTATTAGTAAAAATGTTATATATAGGATACACACACACACACACACACACACACACACACACACACACACACACACACACTCTGACTGTTCTGATTCATTATATATCAGTGGATAATATTCACTGTTGAGGAAGTGGACTTCTGCTTACATAGTATGACTCTCTATTGCTTGCCTTTTCTACATTCCTCTGGAATAAATTTGGGGATATGCGTGAGACGTTTTTTCATACTAAACGCCCCCCTTCAGGTACTGATTTCTTTTTTACAGAAAAAAACCCACATGTAGACTAAAATGAAGCCTGATTAGGGATGTGTGGTCCAGAAAAACTTCAGATGGTGTCATCATAGCCCTGTGATGGCGAACCTATGGCACGTGAGGCATTGCCCTATGTCAGCTCCAGCACACTGGCCAGCTGATTTTTGGCGTTCCGGAGGGCGGGGGGAAGCTGTTTTTCTCCCTCCCCAGGCTTCAGGAAAGCCTCCGGAGTCTGTGGATGGTGAAAAATGGACCCAACGGGCCTATCAGAAGTTCCAAACTTCCGGTAGGCCCATTGGGCCCGTTTTTTGCCATCCACAGGCTCTGGAGGCTTTCCTGAAGCCTGGGGAGGGTGAAAAACGGCCCAACAGGCCAACTGGAAGTCCGGAGGCTTCAGTGAGGTCTGGGCGCATGCGCGGGGGGGCAGCGCGGGGGGGGGTTTGTGCGGGCATGCACGGGGGAGGGCAATGCATTATGGGTGTGGGCATGTGCGTGCGCGCTATTGCATGTGCGCTATTGCGTGTGCATGCGCCCTTTTGGCACCCGAGCAAAAAACGGTTTGCCATCACTGTCATAGCCTTTACTATCATGTTTCCCTGAAAATAAGACCTAACTGGAAAATAAGCCCTAGCATGATTTTTCAGGATGCTTGTAATATAAGCCCTACCCTAAAAATCAGCCCCAGTTAAGATCGTCAGCCAGATGGACTCATTTAGTACCATATTTTCCCGAAAATAAAACCTAATTGGAAAATAAGCCCTGGCCTAATGCGTCTTTTGGCACAAAAATTAATATCAGACCCAGTCTTATTTTCGGGGAAACACAGGTATAACCGCACACCATACAAGTAGTACTTAACCTATGACCATAATTGGAATCAGTATTTATGTCACGAAGACATGTGGTCATTAAATGAATTGTGCTTGATTTTACGATCTTTTTGCCACAGTCCTTGCTTGTCTGAAACCCCTAATAATGTCATAAATGGCAATCATGTGGCTCTAAGATGCTGGAAGGGTCGTAAATACATGTCCATTGCCAAGTGCCTGAATTTTGATCATGTGACTGTGGAGATGCTGAAATGGTCATAAGTGTGAGGACCAGTCATAAATCACTTTTTTCAGTCCTCTTGTAACTTTAATGATCACTAAACAAATGGTTCTAAATTGAGGACTATCTGTACTGTTCTGTCAAATTTTTCAGCATTTTTTTTTCTTAAAGTGTGGTTTATCTGCAAATAGTTTCAGCCTTTTTTTTTAAAGAAAAAAAAACGTTTCCACAATTAAGTTCTTTTTTTATATATAAAAGTTATATTCTGCTGCTGAGAAGTAGTTTCAAACAAAACCACCTCAATCCTACTTTGTTCCAACACAGTTTCCTAAAGAGAATGCTGATTTGTTCACACAACCCTGCTTAACCCTCAGATTTTTTACCACCTTTTAGCTGAGTGCTGGATGGTAAGGGACTCCATCACTGCTACCATCTGTGCTGTGGCCAAGAAGCATTTCCATGGATCCTGGGCTTTTGCTGTCAAACAAATCCAAGGGGAAATTGTTCCATATCCATACCACAGTGCAACTGAGCTGCAGCCAGAATGGCTTCCCCAGACATAAGGAAAGTGTTGATTTCTGGAGGCAGGTGAGAAATAAGAATCCTTCTGTGGGAGAGAAGCAGAGAATAGTTGCTTCCATCCTGTGAAAACTCCATCTTGCTGGGCCCAAAGAGGGTAGAGAGCATTCTAAAAGCCCAGAATGACAAACATTTTTTTTCCTCCACAGCTTCTCTGAGTATCAGAAGGCCTAAGGACTTTCCACTACTAAAAATGGAATTCTAGGGATTCTGTCATGATGAAGATGCTGAGAACTTTCTCTCAGAAAACTTTAATCGCTCATAGACTGAATGTTCCTATATTTTCCTGGACAGAAGGAGTTGCGACTTTTAGCTCATGTAGGTAGTCCTCAACTTACAACTTACAACAGTTCATTTAGTGACCATTCAACATTACAACAGCAGTGAAAAAAGTGTCTCATGACAATTTGTTCACACCTACGACAGTTGCAGCATCCCCATGGTCACATGTTCAAAATTCAGACACTTGGCAACTGACTCATATTTATGGTTGCGGTGTCCCAGGGTCATGTGATCACCTTTTGCCACCTTTTGACAAGCAAAGTCAGTGAGGAAGCCAGGTTCACTTAACAACCGTGTTCCTAACTTAATAGTTGCAATGATTTACTTAACGATTGTGGCAAGAAAGGTCATAAAATAGGATAAAACTCACTTAACAAATGTCTCACTTAACAGAAATTTCAGGCTCAATCGTGGTTTTAAGTCAAAGACTACCTGTATAGTATTTTGACCTACATGTGGCATATGAATTTTAGAAATCTGATATGGTTGCTGTTGTGCTGGTGCTGGTTACAAAAGGAGAGAAAAAAAGGAGAGGGGGAAGTTCAGTCCTGGCTTTGAAGGGCAGCTGTGCTGTCACCAGGACTGATGAGCTGACCTAGTTACTAGTCAGGGCTGTGATGGGCTGAGGTAGAGATAGCAGGCCCAAAACCCAATATACAGGTATTGGAGACTACGGCCCTGGAGGGACACCCACCTCTTGATGGGTGAACATGCTACCACCCGGACTCTAAACTGGAGACAGAGAGAGGAGAGAAAACAAGGAGAGAAAAATGAGAAAAACAAAAATGTTGTTGAGAATGTGGCTGGAGTAAAATTGAATGAGTGTGTAGAGCACCTAGGCAGAGAACAAGAAGAAAAGTCTGTGGGTGGCTTTGGTGGAGGAAGAGAAGTGAAGTCCCAGACAGATGATATTTTTATTTATTTATTTATTTATTTATTTATTTATTTATTTATTTATTTATTTATTTATTTATTTATTTATTTATTTATTTATTTATTTATTTATTTATTTATTTATTTATTTATTTATTTATTTATTTATTGGTAAACTATCTCCCAGATGTGCCTGCAGCTGCCAACAGCTCACACATTCCATTACAAGTGAGACTGTACACTAGGGGTGAAATGCTCCCGGTTCGGGCGTGCCTGCCGGTCGTCGGAGAGCCAGTAGCTCTCTGGCTCTCCGACGACCGGCAGGCACAGCCAAACTGGGAGCATTTCACCCCGGGACGGTAGGCATGTTGGTGCGCTTATGCACGCCCCTTACAGACCTCTAAGGAATGGGGTGAGGTCAATGGTAGATAGTCTAAGGTTAGTTTTGGAGGTTTGGGGAAGAAACTACAGAGGTAATGTATTCCAGGCATTGACCACTCTGTTGCTGAAGTCATATTTTTTGCAATTAAGTTTGGAGCGGTTTATGTTGAGTTTGTATCTATTGTGTGCTCCTGTATTGTTGCAGTTGAAGTTGAAGTAGTCATCTTCACTCAAGACAGGAAAGAGGGAGATGGCTGTCTTTGGACAAGCCCTAGTCTCTGGAGAAGAAATACTAGAGGTTCTTCCACCAAGAGAGGAGATGCAAACAGTGATCAGCTGAGCAAATCCAAGAAAAGGAGATGAGTGGTCATGAGCACCCTCGGTCATAAATCCAGAACATTCTTGCCTTTTACTCTCCCTTGATAATTTCAGAAGCAGTGAAAGGAGATGGAGTGCAGAGAAAGTTAAGCATTTAGGAAAAAGGAATATTCCCTGGGAAAGAAACTTAAGAAGAAACTTGACCCTGACGGAAACAAGCTGCAAATGCAAGTAGTTTTGCTATGTATAGTAAAGAAGCCTAAAGGCCTTCAATCAGGGGTGACATTCAAATTATTTCCCTACTGGTTCTGTGGGCGTGGCTTGGTGGGGGGGGCATGTGACTGAATGGGCATGTCCAACTTGACGTCACTCACGGCAAGGTGAGGCGGCACCACTCCACCAAGCCACGCCCATCAAGCCACGCCCACAGAACCGACAGAATAGTTCGGGCAAGTCTTCTAGCATTCAACCTGGCTGCTTCTCGTCTCCTTCTCATGTTTGCTCTGTGTGTATGATCCCGAGAAGGAGGCGAGAAGCAGCCACGTTGAATCCTGTGGCAGAGAGAAGCCGAACTTTTCTCCCTCCATTCACAGCGGAGCTGCTGCTCCCTTTATGGTCCCCCCTGGCCCCCTCCCTCCCGGGGACTACCTTAAAGGGACAGGCTGCAGCAGCTCCACTGTGAATGGAGGGAGAAAAGTTCAGATTCTCTCTGCTGCAGCATTTAACGTTGAATCCTGTGGCAGAGAGAAGCTGAACTTTTCTCCTTTCCTTCACAGTGGAGCTGCTCCCTTTATGGTCGCCCCTTGGCCCCCTCCCTCCCGGGGGTCGAAGTACCTTAAAAGGACAGGCAGGTTGCTGCAGCTCCCTTCCAAGCAGGCTCCCTTCCCTTTGCTGTGAAAGGAGGAAGAAAAGGTCTTATCCTCCTTCTTGGGCATACACACAGAGTGGAAGGGGTGAGCGGCAAGCGGGTGGGGGTGGGCAGGGCCAACCAGGGGTGGTTTTTACCGGTTCAGTGAACCACTTCAAATCGCCACTACCGGCTCGCCCGAGCCAGTCCGAGCCGGTCGAATTTCACCCCTGCCTTCAATGTCATGGCTTCTATATTGCCATCCTTGTAAACCAAAGTACATCACCAGTTCTAAAACAACGCAGTCATGCTGTGACACTACCAATTAGTCAGCCACACTTTAAACTAGTGTGTTGTGAGAACTTGGCCAGTGTGGTTAATTTATGGTTCGTGGTTCCTGTGGATCTTGAAACTTGGATTAATGAAATAACTGATGGTTATATTTGTAAGACAGAACCACAACAAAAGTCGTGGATATGGCCCCTGACTTCATCCTTTGGTTGAGGCCTGATTTTTTTTTAGCCCAGTTTTGTTTTGGCCTACCAGAAATGTCTTTTATTTGCAGAATGCTTCTTTGATGTATGTGTGCTCCCTTCCCTTGGCCATTTACCTTTTTTAATTTTCTTTATTGGAAATGCCCCACTAAGGCCAATCTAAGGAGTAACTGCAGCTTCTCTTTGCTCTTCTTTCTTGTCTCCTACACTTTCCTATTCTAGCTTCTGGATTTGACAATCATCAATTAATGTGAAAACTTGAAGCAGTACTCCAGGCTTGCCCCTCATAGATAGCAAACCTTGTGTTTTATTTCTAATCTCCGTTTCTTTACACTCTCAGGAAATATGAGAAATCGGGGCACAATGAATCATTTATGGTGCTTCCCTTGCATGCAAAATCGCTCTTTCCAAATCTGTGTGGCCACCAATTTAAGATAACAGCATTGGGTCAATTGAGGGGCAAACTTTTAGCTGTAGTTCTGAATCCTCATTGTAGTGTGCATGGATAACAATGTGTGTCTCGACAGCTTTGCCACCTGTAAACCTCTCTGTCCTACTTAATTTTACTTTTCTAGATTTTTTAAAAATTAGAATGGGAAGCTAGCGTACTGCAAATCAGAGCATCAGCCTCAGGCATAACTAGCATATCTAACAAAGCTTTTGAGCCCTACATACAGTAGTATCCATAGATATTCTTGGAAAACAAAATAGTGGCTGGCTCTAACAGCCCAATGGTTTGTTTCTATTTTACAAAAGCTAAGCAAGATTGGGCCTCATTAGGACTTGGATGGGAGATCTCCAGAGATTTCCAGGGCTGTAGGCCAGACTGAATGTTGCGGGGGGTGGGGGTATAGAGAAGACATAAGGCAGCAGTGGCAAACCATTTCTGTATTATTACTAAGAAAACTGCATGTCTATGTCCAAGAGTTAAACTCAGTTCACAAAATGGCTGCCACATGAATTTTATCTTTAAATCAGATGGCAACCATTTTGTAAGAGGCCTCATAACAGGCTCTCAGCATTCCAAAGGTTTTCATTGGCTAAGGTATGAACGATTGTCTTCAAATCTAACTAGTTTAAGAAAGCTAATTTCAATATTTAAATTTAAATATGTCCACCATGCAAGCCATTCTGTGTCCCACAGATCAGCCAGGGCTTCAACAGTATCACTGACAGAAGTAGTGAGCAATTCCCCAAATATATTCAGGATAAGATCTAGTTCTGCCAGGCATTTGATTCTAGTGATTTGAATTAGTCTTCTAATCCCTGCATCAGAGGTGGGTTCCTACCGGTTCGGGCCAGCTCTATAGAACCATTAGTAATGTGGCAGCCTGGGTTGCTAGAACCGGCAGCGACCCAGGCCTGCCACACCCCCGAGCTGGTTCTCTCAGCGGCGCCATAGGCGTCACCATCTTGTTTTTATAAACGCGCACTTCCATCGTGATCAGAACCGGTAGGGAAGGTAAGTAGAACCCACCTGTTAGATAGTGGGTAGAGATGACAGGAGACAGACTTCCAAAGCAGCTCTTTATTTCAGCTCTTGTGTAAGCAACCAGCAAAGAGCAGTCTGACAGCTTGCCCTTTTATAGGGAGCTGTCAGACAGACCAGCCAATAGCGTTTGAGCTTTTTCCCGCTCAAACGCTGGACCTGGTTGGAACCATGCAACACAGTTGAAACAGTTAGAACATAACACCCCTCCCCTCCTGGATGGAGCTGTCCAGCATACGTAATCACGCAGGTAGGCGGGGCGTTATGAAGCCCTACTAGACCTGCGCAATTCAGATGGCGGTGAGGCAGCGGACTGTGCGGCCAGG
>QLTV01001832.1:180779-191626 GCA_003457575.1 Thermophis baileyi
CCTCCTCCTTCTCTTCCATAAGGTGTCACACGGAATACCATGACTTGCGCAATTCTGATCTTTGCAGCTATAGACACATCATGGGATTTCAATAATTTTTCCAAGATCTCCATGACTCCTCTACCAAGTTATGTATACATTACACATCTTTCAAAATTCACACCTTTAATATTGCCTATATACATAAGGCAACATACACAAAATATTGTGTATTAAGATATTTCTTGTCAAACTAGGTATACTTTGGGATATACTTTATGATACAACTGAAGCTGGTCCCCTCCCTCCCCCCCACAACTTGTCAAATTGAGACAACTGTGATAGAAACCAAGGTTCAATATGGTACATATACAGATGCTGGAAGAAATAAAAATTAACCTGATAAACATACATGGCATGTGAACTAGCATAGACTGGAGGTCCACTGAGCAAAATAGGTCTTGCACATATATAAAATAGCATTATACGATGCTTGCTGATCTAAAAGCATGGTTATTTACCTCTGTATTGATAGCCAGTGCCTTATATGGACACATTTATATACTTTTCTTGGCAACATTATGGAAGCGTTTTGCCACTACTTTTTTCTGGAATTTATTTCAGAAATAAAATATTACCCTACATAGTTATGTTTAATTTTTCCCAATCTAACATGCAACCCTGATAGTACTCAGTGGTCTTCCATCCAAACACCACCCAGAGCCAATCCTAAAAAGCTTTCAAAAAAAGCAGTCAGCACAGTGTAATTCAGCAATTCAGAAACCATGCAGTCATTATCTGCAACCTTTTTCCCCCCCAGTTTCTCAAGACTGTGTCTGCACAATGTTCTCCTTTTCAAATAACAAATTAAAAGGAAAATAACTGGGTTACCATCTTATTTTTATTATTAAAAAAAAAAACACGAAACAGTAAAACATGAAAATTCAACCCTGCCCTGAATGGAACTGCTACCACCTCATAGTCATACCTGGTACGCCTTTTCTCTCTTTCTAAAGATAGAAAGTCTGTGGCATAGATATCTATGGGATAATATTTTCTATGTTGTAGTTTGGGTTTTTAGCTGGGAAGTGGAGGAGGAATTACGTTGATTTTTCTAAGTATCCCTTGAAACTTTTATTTAATTGCATCTTATAATACAGCTGACCCTGACCTAAATGGACCAATAGTCTGGCTCAGTTTAAGAAAGGATTCTATACGTGCCTGTCAGTTCAAGGTACTCAGCCTATTTAATGTGGGAAAATGGTTTTGTGCTCCTTTGCTGTGCCTGAGCTCTGCTGGTAAACCGGTACTTTTCAGCATGATGGTTTGGCAAGGCTTAGTGTATCGTGCCCAGTTTAATGCATGGAAGATAAACATAATTAAAGATGGGTTTCCAAATGTAATATTATTACGGAGTGAAAATGTTTTAGGGAGGTAAATTATCTCAATGATTATCATTTAATGCACAAACAGTTTTTCTCACCCTACATTTAATTCTTATTTTATGCTCCCTTTGAGCCTACCACCATTTACCTTCACAATTTTTTGCAGAACTCATTCACTGCTAAAAAATAAAAATAAAAATAAAAATGCAAACTACTGGAAATCTATATTTTTCCTTTCCTTTTCATACATAGTAAACATGGAATGATACTCCACATCAGAGGTGGGTTCCTCCCGGTTCGGACCGGTTCGGTCGCTGCCGGTCCGTGCATGCCGCCATCTTTTTTTTGTTTTTTTGGTTGGTTTTTTTTTTTGAAAAAAAATATTTTTTTTGAATTTTTTAATTTTTTTTTCTTCTGCGCATGTGCAGAAGCCAAGTTTCCGGCACTGTGCATACGTTGCCTTCTTGCTTTTGGCTTTTTTTTTTGAATTTTTTTTGGATTTTTTGGCACTGCACATGCGCGCATGTGCGCACAAAGCGGCACGTGCCCACGAGGTGCGTCCACGCGGCGTGGGAAGAAGCGAACCAGCAGCGAGGTAAGTTAGAACCCACCCCTGCTCCACATATCAATCAGCATATTGTTTTATGCTCATTAACTTTATCGGTTGCTTCCCTCAGCTTGAAGGGAAGAACAGACTGCTCTTGTTAGCTCTGGGATAGCTACAGGGGCAAACCCATAGAGTTGAGGACAATCCTTCCAAAACCGAACTCAGTGTGCCTCACTGCAACCCAGGATATAATTAACCTATAGATACGCTCCTATCAGAAACAACTTTTAAAACTTTCTGCATATTTGTGATCAGGGATCCATAGTCCAAAAAAGAAAAAAAATGCTCAGGAGTTGTCTGTGCCTAATCCACCTTGTCTGATTTTGGAAACGAATCAATGCTGATTAATACTTGCATGGGAATTCTAGGACAGTTGGTGATATAAACAAATTGAAAATACAGTGATAATTCTGGGATAAGGCAGTGGAAAATCTAATCCAATAACTTTTGCCAAAAGGGGTCAAGCAACTCAAAAAGATCTTTGCGTTCACTTCCTGGAGTTATCATAGAGTTGAGCAGCCTGATACATTTCTAAACTAAAGTAAATATCACATCACCAGCAACATCCAAGGTGGCATCATGAGGACTCTTTGTTAAGGCATGTAACTAACAAACTTGTATAACATAGTTCTTATATTTTGTTCCACATTTGTAGAAAATATAGAAGATTGATATACATGATGGAGTTGTATTAGAACTAAGTTCAGTGTTGTGTTCCCACAACAGCCAACCAGATGTCTGTAAAATGCTCATGTTAGGACAGGTGTGTCAAACTGGTGGCCTGTGGGCCACGCCCACCCCAGCTCCGCAAAGGCAAAATAAGTTGCAATTCGTCATGATACGTCACGTGACATGATTGAGTTTGACACCTGTGCGTTAGGACATCCGATGAAGTAGTGCAGTCCTTGTCACATTTCTGCTGAGAAATGCCCAACCGGGCAGGGAGGAGGACTCAAGCGAGGCATTCGCCTTGAATTGTTGGGTAGCTGCAAGAGAGCCAGGATTGATTCCCCGCCGCACTGAAGCTCCATGGAACCTTATCTATCTGTTCCCAAAGGAAAGCAAGCGGTCTAGGGAGATTCCTGAATAATAAAATAAATAGTTAGCTTGAACTTTACATGTCTGGTTGTCTGTGCCTGACAATTTCCAAGCAACTAATAAGGAACATCTGGTAATGGTGATAATCATGAAAACAATAAATTATCGTTAGCCTTTCTGTCCACAGAAGTTGGTGGTCTGTCTGTTGTGTGAAGAATGACTTTCTGGGGTCCATCTTCATTTTCATATTATTCAGCTTCATTGCATGACCTCAGATTCTACTTTAAAAGAGATTAAATTTCTTTTGCAATATTCTCCATTTAATTGATATTTTTTTATAAATCTCTAGATGTCAGAATTTTATATAGCCAATCAAATGACATTTCTGAGAACAAAGCCGGTCCCAAAGCCGATCTGAGGGCAGGATACTTTATAAATAGGGCATCTGAAAATCATTCAGATCACATTTATAAAACTTAAATAGTTTTTATTCGGCTATCAAATAAACTTAATTTTCAGTGAGGATTACTCCTGCTTCAGTGACCTTCGCCTACCTATTTTACAGGTAAGTGAAATTTTTAGATGACAAAAAATTACTTTTACCCTCTTGTGGGCAAAACTGACTGCAAATAAATTGATGAGGGAAGGAACCAACAATGGAGTTTAGAGCCAGAGGGAACCATCTGGTGAATTACAATTTTTTTAAAGTCATATTGAAAAAAATCCTAATAAACTAAATTCAGGTATGGATTTTCACTGTAAAACTTAACATTTGGTACATTACCTATTTATTTCATGAATTAAATTTTTAGGATAAGATCCAAAAGGCTCAGCATTTTTGAAAGGAGTTTCAAAGTCAGCTTGTAACTAGCGTAGATGATGGCATTTATTTATTATAACATTTACACACCACCTATCTCACTATCTAATTGACACCCTGGTGGGTTTACAAATAAAAATCTATTCAAAAATAGGCAAATAAAAACAAAACAAAATCAAGACATTAAAAAGATGCAGTGCCCAAGTCTTCAGTCACCTCATACTATTTGGATCTGCACGCTTGTTGACTGAGTCAGATCTTAACTCTCTTCTGGAAGGCAGAAGTGTGGGGCCAAGTTCACCTTAGGGGACAAGATGTTCCATAGGGTAGGGATCGGGTGAAATCCAGCAGGTTCTGACAGGTTCTGGAGAACCGTAGCGGAAATTTTGAATAGTTTGGTGAACCGGTAGCGGAAATTTTGAGTAGTTCGGAGAACCGGTAAATACCACCTCTGGCTGGCCCCGCCCCCATCTATTCTCTGCCTCCTGAGTCCCAGCTGATTGGGAGGAAATGGGGATTTTGCAGTAACCTTCCCCTGGAGTGGGGAGCGAATCGAGATTTTACAGTATCCTTCCCCTGGAGTGGGGTGGGAATGGAGATTTTGCAGTATCCTTCCCCTGCCAGGCCCACCAAGCCACACCCACCAAGCCACACCACACCTACCAAGCCACACCCACAGAACCGGTAGTAAAAAAAATTGGATTTCATCACTGGTAGGGATAATGGCAGAGACGGCTCTCTTCCTTGACCCCGCCAGTCAAAATTTTTTAGCCAATGGGGTACACAACATGCCACAACATGCCCTTCCTGACTGACCAGGTGGGTGATAACCAACACCAGATGATAACCAACACCTTGAATTAGACCCAGAAGCAAAATGGCACCCAATACATCTCATATCGCAGAAGTATTATATGCACAACCATAGGAGTACTCAAAACTGCTCATGCCCCAGCACTTCACATCATCTGCAGTTTCTGAATGCTTTTGAATTGTAGTCCCATATACAGCACATTACAGTAATCAATCAATCAATCAATCAAATCAAAATAGAGCTGAAAGTCGATATGACCAGGGCATATGTGACTATGAGAAGGGCTTCCCAATCCAGGAAAAGGCGCAGTAGAGCACAAAATTGAGTTGAGCAAGGACCTCCTAGCCATGACTTCCACCTGCTCCTTGAGCAGGAGTCATGAATCCAGGAGGACTCCCAGATTAACCCTTTCTTTAGGGATTGCTGCATCAATTGGGCAATTTGTAATGGTTGCCACTGAAAAAAAATGGCTTCTTTGAATAGAAACAGTCATTTGGTTCTAAGGCAAAGGCAAGTAAATTATGCTGTAACTAGAAACAAGCTAATATTTCTATAGACTTATAAAAAGATGTCAGAGTAATTATATAAACAAATAACATGACTACTTCCATGTAAAGATGACAGATTAAAAAAAAGCTTCACTGCAGACCTCAATCTATACTACAAGTAGTCCTTGACTTACAACAGTTCGAAGTTATAATGGCTCTGAAAAAAGTAACTTATGACCATTTTTCACACGACTATTGCAGCATCCCCATGGTCACATGATTTATGTGATTTACATTCGGATGCTTGACAACTGACTTATATTTACGACGGTTGCAGTATCCCGGAGTCATGTGATCACCTTTGGCGACCTTCTGACAAGCAAAGTCAATGGGGAAACCAGATTCAGTTAGCAACCGTGTTACTAATTTAACAATTGCAGTGATTCACTTAACAAATGTGGCAAGAAAAGTTGTAAAATGGGCCAAAACTCACTTAACAAATTTCTCACTTAGCAACATAAATTTTGGGCTCAATTGTGGTCATAAGTTGAGGATTACCTGCACAGTCTTTGCACTTTAACAAATTCTTTCCAGATTCTTCTCACTTTCAATCCAGTTAATCCTTCACAACTAGGAACAATATTACATGTCCGTCTTTGCTTCAAACTTCTAGGCTGATCCTGGTTGGACTTCTATGATGAACTTTTTGCTGGACTGAGAAAGTGTTTGGAAACCTCCAGTGATCAGGAACACTGTCACCAGATTATGACTGGAGCTACCTATAGGAAACCGGTAATTCCCTTGTTTAAAAAAAATACTTCATTGTCTACTATTCAATCGGTCTATTTCTGAACCACAGTCCGAGCTGTAACATCTAAAGTGAATTTTGAAAAATCCACATACTCCTTTATGAATTACCCTGGGATTTAAAACTTTGGAAAAACCTTTCAGATTTGAAACTCTCTGATAAAGGAGGTCAAGATAAACTTTGATATTTTTCTACTGCAAATCCTAAATGTTTCATTCAGGCAGCCTTTTGATGACTTCATTGATTTGCCTGCTGCTGGGTTTCAACCGGTAGAGTGGCGTATCGTTTTTAATCATGCCTTTAATTTGCTTTTATTTTATTCTTCTTATTGTTAACCACCTTGTGCGCTATTCTTCAGTTAAACTCAGGCTGTAATTTTCAATAAATTCATTCTCCACAGTACTTTGAATTTCAGTCTCCTGGGAGACCTGTGCAGTTTAGATGTTTTTATCAGCTCTTTATGGGCAGTGTAATGTATACCCATTACAATTACAGTGGAAAATGAAAGAGCTCTCAAAAAGCAACCCCAATATGCACCCTTACTTGAATGTTAATCCTGGTGTATGCCATAGCATTTCAAGACATATAAATATATATAATCATGCCACTTCTCCATCCATTTAGTTGGATATACAATCTCAAATTCTTTTAAATATTATGAAAATTGCCTAGGGCAGTGATGGCGAACCTTTTTGACACCGAGTGCCGAAAAGGGAGCGCGCATGCACGCTTTGCACGCTCGTCAGGCCCGCAACCCGGAAAAGGAGCTGCACTTCTGGTTTCCGGTGCGCCAGCTATTCTTTGTTACTGGCACGCATGTGTGCGTGACGATCAGCTGTCCGGCGCACATGCTCACGCAGGAAAACAGAAGACCAGCTCTTCCAGTTTCCGGCACTGTTGCACACACGAAGACCAGCTGATTGTCGTGCGTGCATGTGCGCCAGAAACCCGGAAGAGGAACCGGGCAACGCCCCGTGTGCCAAGCGACATGGCTCTGCGTGCCACTTTGGGCACGCGTGCCATAGGTTCGCCATCACGGGCCTAGGGCATTGTGATATTTCCTCTTGCTTTTCAAAGCTATTTTGATAAGTTCCACTAATCAAAAATCAGTACATATCCTCCATGTAGAGTTCAACGCTAACGGTGTACTCTCCCTTACTCAGAAATCTATAATTCTCTTTGCTCTAAAATATTAGTATGTTCCATAACTACCAATGACACTGCACATTTACTCAACCCCACAACCCATGTTAGACAAGAAATGATCTGCACTCAGAACATGACGTCCCTTGACTGGAATTACATTTCTTGCAACTATATTAGCCACATCATTTGTAGAAGTTTCCTTTGAGAAATAATTCTAGAGCCGTGGAAAAAGGAGATTAAATTTTGTTTAAAGCAGGACTCATTCAAATGTTTTGTATAATGCAAGTCTTATTCAACAGACAAATAAAACATTATGGTTATTCTCCCCCCCCCTAATTCATATATTTGTGGGATTAGAAACAGGGAACTCCAAATTCCTCCTCAACCAGAGGTAATATTATGTCAATTATTCTCAGTCATCCAACCTTTATACCGGTAAGTCTTTTGCTATGGGGACTAGTAGGAGGAGGATGGTGTTTAGACCTCTCTCAAGAAAAGAAATGGTATGAATGGATGAATGGATGGATGGATGGATGGATGGATGGATGGATGGATGGATGGATGGATGGATGGATGAATGGATGAGCATTACAGGGATTTCTAATCCCTGGAGTTGTGGGATGGTCAAATTAGTGGTTGAGGCAAAATATGAGACATGATTATGATAGCTTGCAAATCAGATCAGGCCAAATTAGAGTCCCCTAAGCAGGATAGAATTCAGCACTTCACAATGCAAAATTGACCTGAAGCAGTAACTTCTCTTCTTTTGCTTCTCTGGGAATCTGAAGAGGGAGCATATGAAACCCATTAGACATAGCAAGGAGTGTACACTGAAAATTCTGCTGGCCAGAGGTATATTCACCATTTTTAGACACAGCATATTGATTGGGTGTATTAATGTACCAGTCATCCCATAACATTCAAGCAAAGCATCTATTTTCCCTCTGCAAGGGGAAGATAGTTTCATAACAATAAAGAAATTAATGATGGCTCTCCAAGGCCCAGTTTGCACAGTACCCACTGATACATCATTATTATCGTAATTACTAAAGAAATACGTGATATCTCGGTATGGTGGAGAAGGCTGTGACCAATATCCAATCTATCTCCTCAGTCTGCTGAACAGGTGATAATTACTGATGGGCAATTTCAAGGACTCTGTTCTCTCTTATTATTTTTCATGCTTAAAGTGGATTTAAACCGACAGCATTTCAAAGGGAGGATGCTGCCAAATAGAGGGTTATTCTCTGTAATGAGGATACATCCTCATTCTCAGCACAGCATACCCGCTGATCACTTTGAGGACAGCGATGAAGGAATTTACCAGCTGATGTGCAATGGCCTTGCAGTTCCTTTGCTGAGTGGAGTGCCGTTTCAGGGTGCAGGATAGGATTGATAGGATTGCTTTTTGATGAAGGTGTAGTTTCCCCTTCTACTCTTACTAATCACCACTCTTGAACAACTCAGACACTCCTGGGTAGTTTATTGCTATAGGGAGGTATTGTTTTCAGCTTCCTTAATAGATTGAGGGAATAGTATAGGCAAGCATATCTCCACTTAACAGATTTAACAGATTAACAGAGTTGGAAGGGACCTTGTAGGTCATCTAGTCCAACCCCCCACCCAAGCAGACCCTACACCATTTTTGACAGATGGCAGTCCAAGTCTCTTCTTGAAAGCTTCCAGTGATGAAGCTCCCACAACTTCTGAAGACAAGTTGTTCCATTGGTTGATTATTCTCACTGTCAGAAATTTTCTCCTTATTTCCAGGTTGAATCTCTGCTTGTTCAGTTTCCATCCATTATTCCTTGTCTGGCCTTCAGGTGCTTTGGAAAATAGCTTGACCCCCTCCTCTCTGTGGCAGCCCCTCAAATATTGGAACACTGCTATCATGTCTCCCCTGGTCCTTCTCTTCACTAGAATAGCCATGCCCAATTCCTGCAACCGTTCTTCATATGTTTTAGCCTCTAGCCCCCTAATCATCTTGGTTGCTCTGCCAAGCTTTTGACAAAGGATCATGTGTTACCAATAAATGAGAATATTTGTAGCTCAGGGTTGAAATGAGGGGTCTTGGCGCTCTCTGAGCTGGTTGTTTTCTTGCAAGATCACATGGCATGCTTGTTAGTAAGTACATTTGGTGTACTGGACAGCAGAGAGGTATATAACAGTAACCATATAGTTGATTTGAAAAAGATACCCAAAGCATGCTCATTAACAGTTACTCAACAAATTGGAGAGAAGCTTCAGATGGGGTGCCACATGAATTAGTCCTCTGCTGTTCAATATTTTCATTTGTGATTTGGATCAAATGGTGAAAGGAACATTTATCAAATTTGCAGATGATACAAAATCGTACGGGATAGTTAATACCCTTGAAAGCAGAAATTACATTTAAAATGGTATCGATCCATTGGAAAACTCAACTGAGAAGTAACAATTACAGTTAATAGAGATGTAAAGTATCTCCACTCGGGACACAAAAATCAAATGCACAGGTGTAAGCTTGCAAAAAAAGATATGGGAATATTGGTTGCTTGCAAACTGAATATGAACAGGCAAGTATATTTAACAGATTAACAGAGTTGGAAGGGACTTTGTAGGTCATCTAGTCCAACCCCCTGCCCAAGCAGGAGACCCTACATCATTTCTGACAAATGGCAGTCCAATCTCTTCTTTAAAAAAAACTCCAGTGATGGAGCTCCCACAACTTCCGAAGGCATAATTTGGCTTCAAGGAAGGCAGATGGCTTGGTCAGGTCCTATTGTAGGAATTATTCCAGTTATGGGCACCACAATTTTAGGAGGACTTGGAGAAATTGGAACAGAGAATGACAATGGAGGTAATCAAAAGTTGAGTGCTGCAAGTTGGTACCAATTACATAGAGAAGTGGTGGGGTTTCATTTATTGAATATGTTAAACAGAGGCTAGTTAGCTTTTGTTGATAATAATTTAAACTGGATTTTTCACATATGCACACATCAGACAATGACTATCCTGGCTGGAGAGTGAAATAGTACCTGTAGACAAAAATCAAAACCAGTAATATGCCTCTTTAAAGTCCTTGTTAGGCAGGGTTGGACTGACTATTCAAGCCAATATTAAACAACCCATAATAATAGAATAGAATAGAATAGAATAGAATAGAATAGAATAGAATAGAATAGAATAGAATAGAATAGAATAGAATAGAATAGAATAGAATAGAATAATCAGAGTTGGAAGGGACCAAGGAGGTCTTCTAGCCCAACCCCCTGCTCAAGCAGGAGACCCTATACCACTTCAGACAGGTGGCTGTCCACTCCAGGCTCTTTTTAAAAGCCTCCAGTGATAAAGCACCCACAACTTCTGAAGGCAAGCTGTTCCACTGGTTTCTTGTTCTGTCAGGAACTTTCTCCTTAGTTCTAAAGTTGGATCTCTTTTTGATTAGTTCCCATCCATTATTCCTTGTCTGGCCTTCAAGTGCTTTGGAAAATAGGTTGACCCCCTCTTCTTTGTGGCAGCCCTTCAAATATTGGAACACTGCTAACATGTCATTCCTGATTCTTCATCGCTTCCCTCAATAGTTTTGAACAAAACGTTGCCAAATCAGAACACCCAGACAATCTTAAGACTTTAAGTATAAGTATTTTATTTGTCAAGCACGTGTTAGATAATATATATAAATATAAACATGATTTGGATACATGAAATGAATATGAATAAAAGGGAACAGGTACATTAGGGCAGGGGCGGTAGGCACACTGGTGCGCTTATGCACGCCCC
>QLTV01001832.1:197098-215605 GCA_003457575.1 Thermophis baileyi
AAAATTTCTTGCTTCTTTTCACGTCCACCACATATGATAATAAGATCCTGGAATTTGATTATATTTCCAACATTTTGCTGATTTATCCTTAAACATTTTTGCTATTTTCTCCGGTCACATGTGCCATCTATAAAACATTTTATATAAATTTTCCTTATATGCTGTTGCCATTGTTAATTTATAATTTCTTTCCCATAGCTGTTGCCATTTGTCTAATTCAATTGTATAACCAAAGTTTCTTGCCCAAGATATCATTGTTTCTTTCACCACTTCTTCTTCCATTTTTACCTGTAGCAAGTAATTATATAGTTTTTTAATCATTTTTTTCATCTGTTCCTATCAGTATCTTATCCAGTTCCGATTTTCCAAAATTAAAACCATATTCTTTAAAATCCTCTTTATGCCTTGATTGTATTTGCAAATATGTATACCAATCTAACTCAATTCCTTGTTTTTCTAAATCTTGTTTTTGTTTCAGTTCTCCCTTTTCTGTTAAAATATCCTTGTATCTAATAATATTTTGTATATTTGTCAATTTTGGATATGTCAACGCTTCCCTAGTTGAAAGCTACATTGGTATATCATTCTTCTTGATTACTGGTACGCTAGGTACAAACCCAATAGCTCAGACTTGAAAAATGTTTCAGTGTTAGTAATGGAAAATGAGTACCAATTGCAGCTGGAATTTTCCTCCTGGATGTCAAAGAAACTGTTGGCATGCTGCCAGGTGTGGTAGATTTTTGTAGAGAATAAGGAAGATGGCCTTGATGGATACCTCCACATTTCACATAGGTATAGGAAGGGGAGGAGGTACATCACAATCAGACTTGCAGGATTTTGTTATTATGTTGTTAATTGCGAAGTCGTGTCTGACCCATCACAACCCCATGGACAACAATCCTCCAGGCCTTCCTGTTCTCTACCATCATCTGGAATCCATTTAAGCTCACGCCTACTGCTTCAGTGACTCCATCCAGCCACCTCATTCTCTGTTGTCCCCTTCTTCTTTTGCCCTCAATCGTTCCCAGCATTAGGCTCTTCTCCAGTGAGTCCTTCCTTCTCATTTGGTGGCCAAAGTATTTGAAGTATTTGTTATTATAGTTGTTCTCAATAAAAGTAGTCCTTAGCCTTCCTATGGAATTGATTCTTGGTTTGGTCTATCTGGTTAGGATGACAATTTTGGAGAAAACTCTGCCGATGTTAGAAGGTTTTTAGATTTTAGTAGATTTTATTGTGGAAAGGACCTAGGAAGCTTCCATATACTAGAACAGATTATCGTCCAGCAAGCTTCATATTGGGCTTAATGGCTACTTAGTATGACCTAATATGATGCACTTTCCAGTCTTTCCTCTTCTAATTAGAAAAAGCAGGGCTTGACAGGTTCTGACCTTGCAACTCAAGAGCCAGGGGGCTCTTAAATATCTGCAGATGAATCTCAGAAAGAATAATACTTGCAGTTCTGGAGCAATCAGGTCATCAGCCCCCTGTTGCAAAAACACACACAAACTGAATCAGCTGGTTCAGAACCTAGGCAGGAAAGGATTATTAGCCTTTCTGAATGCAGAGTGATCAAGTGAGTAGAACAGAGATATTCAATGGGATTTTTCAAAAGGAAGAGGCATAACTCCGAAAAACAGGGAAGATTAAATCAATGCTTTAAAAGAAGAGCCTGGGAGTCAGGTTTCTGTTGGCAAATAATGTTCTAACCTCTGCTCTGGCTTCCTGAGCATATGCTACTTTTGATTCTCTGATTCCTTTTGATTCTCTGACCATTCTCCAAAGCACCTGAGGGTAGGACAAGAAGCAATGGATGGACAGTAATCAAGGAGAGAAGCAACCTAGAACTAAGGAGAAATTTCCTGACAGTGAGAGCAATTAATCAGTGGAACAACTTGCCTCCAGAAGTTGTGGGTGCTCCAACAATGGAAGTTTTTTAAGAAGAGATTGGACAACCATTTGTCTGAAATGAAATAGGGCTTCCTGCTTGAGCAGGGGATTGGACTAGAAGACCTTAAGGTCCCTTCCAACTTTGCTATTCTGTTATTCTGATACAAGACTATATTCAACTTCAATTCTGAATCCTACATTTGTCTGCCTGGAACTTGGGGTTCCGAAGTAAGTTCTGTGGGTTTCCTAAACTTTTGCATCATTCCTGCATTATGGTGAGATTTTAACCTTCCTGGAGACCTTTGATCTGCATCTGGCTTTTTACATTTGTAGCTGCAAAGGATGTTCAGCTACTTTGAAACATACCACAAGAAGGGAAAGAAAGCTATACATAACAAAGGGATGAGGGGAATTTGCAATAATGATGATTCTATCAATCCCTTTCTTCTTCAGGATTTCAGGGATATTCTTTTCTGGTAGCCTGTGAGGTCCCCTCATCTGGTCATATGATTACAAAGTTGTTTCCAAAAAGTCTCAGGGGAGTGGCATCATCCATAGCAGGATGCCAGTGCCCACACCCAATCTGTGGAGTGGTGAACCAGAATTTCCTCTATAGGGAAATATTTTTTCACCAATCCTGGGTGGGAAGTGTCACAGGTGTTCAGCATGGACCAGGGACAACATTGATAGAAACCAGTGGTTAAGTTAGGGAGGAGATGTAGGATGTGTGGCCATTTTATTTTGACTGTGGCCATTTTATTTTGAAGCATGGACCCTTCACCTTCCTGTCTTCTTTCAGATGCTTCAGCAAATACCATATATGAAGTTATAAGCACCACTGAATCTTTGTCAACTAGGGTTTTATACAGACTACTCCTCCCTTCTTCCTTTATTTAATGCAAAGGACCTTTCTCCATGGTTTAATCAAATTTAATCTATTCATGACATTTTCCTAAATATTACCCAACAGAATACAGTGCCCACCTTAGGCATGAAAAACTGGCTGGGTGATTTTGGACTAGTCACTCTCTCTCTCTCAGCCCAAACCACCTCACAGGGTGGTTGTTGTGGGGAAAATAGGAGGAGGAAGGAGTCTTAGGTATGTTTGCTGCCTTGAGTTATTTATAAAAATAATAAAGGTGGGGTATAAATAAAATAAGCAGATAGAATGGTGCGTCTTCCCTCTTTATGAAATGAGGAAATACAATTAAAGTAAATTGTGTCTTACAAGAAACATATACAATTCGAGGTATAGATTTTCTTCAGATTGCACTTGTTGGTTATAAAACACAGGTCCTGGATCCTGAAATCCTCAAAAAAACCAAAGTCATTTCCCCCCAAAGCAATTATTCCCCAAATCCTGTAACATATGTCTGCCCCATTTGTCAAAATGTACACATATTTTGCAACATTATGGGTCTTACTCAGGGGTGGGTTCTAAATTTTTTTACTACCGGTTCTGTGGGCGTCGCTTGTTTGGTGGGCATGGCTTGGTGGTCATGTGACTGAGTGGTCATGGCTTGGTGGTCATGTGACTGAGTGGGCGTGGCCAATTCAACATCACTCACAGCAAGGTGGGGCGGCACCTTGCTGTGAGTGACATCGAGTTGGCCACGCCTACTCAGCCACATGACCGATACTTCAGAGACAGGACGATTTCCTACATACCTCCCCCTCCCCCTTTGGGCTGACAAAATAAAAGCCTGCCTGCCGAGCCTGCCTGCCGAGCACCCCGGACTGGAAAATGTTTAACAAGCTCCAAACTGTTGCTGCAAGCCTGGGTTTTGTTTTGGGGTGGTTTTTTCGTTTTTTGCCAGAAGCCCCTCAGAGATGCACTATTTTTAATACAATTTCTGCGCCGCCAAATATTACTGTACTGTAATATTCGGGGCTGCCCAAGTAAAGAAATGCACCGGCTCAGCTCAGGGCGACTGTGAGAAACAAAAGGGGAAGCCAAGGCGCTCACCCCACAGCAGCCAACTTCGCGCACTCTCGCTCCCGTGCACGCTTTCAGAGGCGCGCGCGTGCACGCATGTGCGTGCACACACACACATACACACACACACATACACACAGAAGACATTTCCTTAGATTGCCGCCAAACTCATTGTTGGGAGCGTCAGGCTACCTCAAAATATACGAGAAGTCTTGGGCAAAGCTCTTCCAAAGTTCGACCAAGTTGACGCTCCCAACTATGAGTTTGGCGGCGATCTAAGAAAACGTCTTCCAGCTCTTCAAGAACAACTTTAAGAGCACCCGAGAAGCCAAGAGCAAAAGTAGCGACAGTGGGGGGGACAGGGGCATGTGTGTGTGTGTGTGTGTGTGTGTGTGTCTTTCCCTTGCATTGTTGCTTCTGGGAGGGTGCCTTGTTGCTTCTGGGAGGGATCGTGTGTGTGTGTGCTTGCGTGTCTGTGTCTTTCCCTTCCATTGTTGCTTCTGGGAGGGATCGTTTCTTGCCCTGCTCCCCCCTCTGTCTCTTTCCCTTCCATTGCTGACTCTGGAAGGGATCGTTTCTTGCCCTGCTCCCCCCTCTGTCTCTTTCCCTTCCATTGCTGATCTGGGAGGGATCGTTTCTTGCCCTGCTCCAGGGGTGGGTTCTAACTTACCTTGCTGCCGGTTCGCTTCCTCCCACGCCGCGTGGCCTCACCTCGTGGTGCGCGCATGCACAGTGCCGAAAAATCCAAAAAAAATCCCCCCCCAAAAAAAAATTCCAAAAAAAAGATGGCGGTACCCACGAACTGGTTCCATGACATCATCGTGACGTCACCAGCGGGTTGCTACCGGTTTGGGTGAACCGGTCCGAACCGGGAGGAACCCACCTCTGGTCCTACTTCTGTCTAAGGTTGTGACTGACAGGTTCACGTGGCTGATGTCAATCTGCATGCAGGAGAGCAAGAATTACATAAACTTCAGGAAGGTATCTTTAAACTTTAGCTTTGGGGTAAATACAGAATCTTGAAAACCATCAGAGAAATTTCAGATCCTCATTTATTAATGAGTTAATTAAGAGGGAGTCTCTTTGAAATACTTCTTCCTGCTTTTCTTGACACCAGGGCTGAGTTGCCGATTATAAATTATATTATAAAACAAGCTACCAATGTACTCTCACGGGATTGCTATTGTGGGAGTGAATTGGAGGAATAAAATGGGTTGCCTTGAGCCTCTAGAACAAAGACAGGATATAAAGCTAAAAATAAAAGTAGCATATTTGTATTTATTTCACTTTTTCCCCATCTTTATTATTTTTATAAATAACTCAAGGTACCAAATGTATGTTATACTCCCTCCTCCTATTTTCACCACAACAACAACCCTCTGAGGTAGTTTGGGCTGAGACAGAGTGATTAGCCCAAAGCCACCCAGTTGGCTTTCATGCCTAAAGTGGGACTAGAACTCACAGTCTCCTGATTTCTAACCTGGCGCCTTAACCACTAGGCCAAACTGGATGTTAACTATCCTCTTTGCCATTGGATGGTAATGTGTGTTGCATCCTTTGTTTCCACCTTTAATAACTGAGCATATTGCATTCAGCCTCCAACGTCTGTATTCTTCTGAGTGAGCCTTTACATTTCTAGTCTAAAGCCTTCTTCCGATCCCAACGACACATTGCTTAAAATCTCATTCCTACACAAAGACAGCGTAAACATAGTTATCATGTCATAAGAAGCCGGTCTTTCAAACAAATCTATTTTTCCATGCTAATGTCCGCAGCCTCTTTCATTCTTCAGTTGTTGGTTTCCAGCCTTTAAACATTCCATATTAACACAGCAATTACAAAGCGGCTGCTTGTTTCCTCAGAACTTGGATAAAATATTCATTTCCCGCCATGTACTTGCATAATGTTCAGCTGGTTTGCCTATAATGCACGGGCTATAAAACCAAGTCACCCAAATCGATAACCAGAAAGTATCACATCTTTAACATAAATTATGTAGGGACAGTTAATCCTTGGTGTCAAGGCATGTTACCTTTCACTCCCCCCAGCTTAAGTAATTTAAAAGATAATTTCCCTCTGGAATTAAGGAAGGAAGGGGAAAAAAGGAGCATTGTACTCCATGCAAACTAAGTCCAATCAACTATCCCAATGGAAGTGGTGGTGGTGGGGAGATAAGACTTCAAAAATCTTTTGCATGGACTGATGAAAAAAGCATCATAGGATCGCTGCCTGATTTAGCCTGCTCATATTATTTTACCGGCATGATGGGGAATGATAGGCTCAGTGCTGAAGCAAAATATTTCATGTTGCGTTCCAACACAAAAATATTTCTGGCAGCCTAACTAGTTCAGTTGCTTAGAACAGCCCAACTCCCGGGCTGTGACCCAACGCCAGGCCGCAACCCATTTGAAACCAGGCCGTGGAAGTGGTAGGCGAGTGCATGCATGTACATGCGTGTGTGTGACGCTGCATTTTTAAAAGCAGCGTGCACACACACACAAAACTATCTCCTCTCCCTCCCCCTCTCTGCCTCCTCTGCTAGTCTGCAGAGCTGGAAAAGTTGGAGACCACTGCAGGGGTGGGTTCTAACTTACCTCGCTGCTGGTTCGCTTCCTCACGCGCTGCGTGGGTGCACCGTGGGAGCATGCGCACGCGCATGCGCAGTACTAAAAACCAAGCTTCTGCGCATGCACAGAAGCAAAAAACAAGATGGCGGCGCCTATGGCACCGCCAAGAGAGCCGGTTCAGGGGCATGTCCAGCCGGCCATCGCTGCCCGTTCGGCGAGCGGGGGGAAATTCCCGCTACTGGTTCTATAGAGCCGGTCCGAACCGGCAGGAACCCACCTCTGGACCACTGGCTGAGAACCTCAGAAGAAGCTAGGTGATATCTAAGGCCACAGAGTCTGTAACCAAAACAATGATGCTAGAACAATGACATGCAAAGCTAAATGTCTATGGAGATTCTCAGTCATCCAGGTCATGGTTGTCCCAAAGGTGCTTTTTCAAGAGGCAACTGGACTTTCTGTTTTTTCTTTGAAGACGTTTCGCTTCTCATCCAAGAAGCCTCTTCAGCTCTGGCTGGATGGTGGGGAAACCAGTTGTCCGGTTGCCTCTTGAAAAAGCACCTTTGAGAATGACATGCAAACTTTATCATTAGATGTTTTTGTCCCAGTACGTGCAAAGTTACATTTGCATGATGATGTAGCCATGCACATCTTCTCATTTGCCTCTATTCCCCTCTCTCCCCACAGATGAGAAATCAGGGGAAGGCTGACAACTCCTTCAGAAATTGCAGAACTCAAAATGGTACAATCTCATGGGCATCCAAAGAGGAAGCACAGTGTGTGTGTGTATGTGTGTATGTGTGTATGGGGGGGTGGCAATTATGACAGGCATGGCAGCCTTATTCAAATGCCCTGGCTGACATACATGTCAGAATGCATGTGACAGAAGCTGCAGAAGCTGCTGCACTCATATAGGCAATCCTCAATTTACGACCACGTTTGGGAATCAGGTCACTAAGCAATGCAGTTGTTAAGCAAATCATCGTGTGACTGGACCTGCTTTTATGATATTTTTTGCCACATTGCTAAGTGAATCATGTGGTTGTTAAGTGAATTATACAGTCATTAAGCCCTCCAGCTTCATCAGTGGACTTTGTTGGAAGCCGGCTTGGAAGGTCACAAATTGAGACAATGTGACCGCAAGACACTGCAACCGTTGTAAATGCAAGCCAGTTGCCAAGTGCCTGAATTGTGATCATGTGACTGTGGGGGTGGTGCAACGGTTGTAATTACGAGGACAAGTCATACGTCACTTTTTCCAAGGCCTTTGTGACTTTGAACTATTATTAAAGGAATGGTTGTAAGTCAAGGAATACCTGTAGTGGTTTGCATCAGGTAATGTTGATCAGAAATCCCTCCATGGCCAAAGATTGTCTCCTTTTATGAAGCACAGATAGTCCTCGACTTACAACACTTCATTTAGTGACCGTTCAAAGTTATAATGGCACTGAAAAACAGTGACTTATGACCATTTTTCACACTTATGACCTTTGTAGCAACCCCCCCCCCATGATCATGTGATCAAAATTCAGGGGCTTGGCAACTGGCAACCTTTTGTGACCTTCGAACAAGCAAAGTCAATGGGGAAGCCAGATTCGCTTAACAACCGGGTTACTAACTTATCAACTGCAGTGATTCACTTAACAACTGAGGCAAGGAAGGTCGTAAAACGAGGCAAAACTCAACACATCTCACTTAAAACAACAGAAATTTGTTGTTCAATTGTGGTCATAAGTCTCAATTGTGGTCAGTTGTGGTCATAAGTCGAGGACTACCTGTACTGTAAAGCATTTTTGCTTTGCAAATGCAAGCAAGCACATTTTCATAGACTGAGATACAGTTTGTAAAGTTAGGAAATACTGTCTCTTCCCTTTTTTGTAGTAGCTTTCTATCTGAGCAGCCATTTCTTACTCGCTTTCCAGCAGCTCTGCTACTGCTGTTTACTTTTCCGCCACCCCAAGTCTCATCTTTCAACCCTATATTTGTCTACTGACTTCCTAGCAAACACAGCATTATCTGTTGCTAAGATGAGTCCCTAACGCAGCTGAAGACCTTCTCAGTTGGCAACTCCAAAGCAAACGCCCGCTGCTCAGAAGCCTGGGGGTTAGGTTTTTCAGAATGGCCCACAGCTTGAGCTTAGGAGAAGCTTTGCTTTGAGGCAAAAGTCCCAAGCAAATTAAGTCAGATATCAGCTGCATGTCTTGTTTGCGGCATCTGAGCAGCAACACATACTGAAGTTTTGTATTTGATGAATAAAAAGATATTTCAAAGTTCTGAACTGGAGGATAAACTGGGCTGGGTACACAAGCGGTTCAGTTCCAAGTGGGGAGAAAGATACTCGAAACATGGAGGCTGATTGGAAAGATGGTTTAATGGTGAACAGGACCACATGGGTTTGAGGTCCTGGGCATCTGAACACATGGAGTGGCGAGTGAGGGTTATTTATACCCTCTCTTGGGCTTTAAATTTGAGCTTCCTGTTCCTGTGGCAAGAGCATGTATTCTATTGGTTGTTGTCAGACTCCCATGGGGCTATGCAGGGGTCATAGCTGATTATGTAGGTTATCTGAGTCAAGCTTGGTTGAAGCTTGGACTGATGCAATGAAGGGGCTTTGTTGTATTGTGGCTGAATAGCTTTGCCCTGAAGGATAATCCCATCACCCTGGAGCTGAAGGTCTTTTGTTTTGTAGATAGGCTGGCCCAGTCCTTCTCAATGGGCACCAAATATCTGCTGGGGCAGGGAGCTGAGGTTCTGAGTTTCTGCCTCCCTTTTCTATTTCTCTTTTAGGGGGAATATAATATTCTTCCTTTTTAATATTTCCTAAAATATTTCATTCTTCTAAGAAGGGTGGGTGCTAACTTTCTATAGTTCTAATGTGCTTTGGTGAAAGAACCCAGCCATATAATTTGTAAATCATGGCTTATGCTTTAGTGTGACACGATGACTCACCAGTTTATGGATTCTATAAACCATAGTTAAACGATATACAATCTTTACCAAGGGCTCCATCCCATGGATCAGCTTTTAAGGTACTTTTAAACTAGGCCTATTAGTCCTGTACAGAAAGCAAATCAAACTCTCTTCTTTGCAATTGGGTAGCCATCCTGATTTACCACACAGATCTGGAGCCCCCATTTTACACTGGCTCTTTGCAGTGCTCAAAATCAGCTCTGGACTCAGGACATCCTCTGGATTTGACAGCTAAGCTGATTTAATTGAGGTTCGGTTGCAATATATCCAAAAAATGTATTTTGCAATGTATTGCAAAAAAGGTGATCTTTCTGTGGGAAATGAAAAAGCTATGCAGAGCTTGCAAGTGATCTGTTTTCCCACTGGCAGGAGTGCTTTCAACCCATTTGCTAAACTCAGCCCCTTGGGTTCAGCTGACATAGCATTTTGTTCACAGGGCCTTAAAGGGACAAATGAATGAGGTTAGAGGACAAAACTGTTACCTTAAAATGTGTCTAACTGTTCAGATTGCTTCCAGATCCAGGTAAGACAGAAATAATTTTACTATTACATTTAATTTCTGCACTAGTTAAAGATAATTTATATTTTATAATTCCTTTGTGTTTTAATTTTGTAAACTTCCCCTTTTATAATAGAAAAGTATCCCCCCCAACAACTGAAGGGAGGTACAATTCCCCAACCAATTGCCCGAGTTTCTAGTGCTTTTTGTCCTTTTGAGCTCGGGACAATCTAGTTTATTTGTAATTTGAATGAAAAATCTAGGATAATAATAACCATGATACAGCACAAGCTGTAACTTCCAAGTTATCTTCAAGGGCAACTTTATGTCCAACATGTTGTAATAATCCAGGCAAGAGGTAACCAAAGAATGAGTAATCACAGCTTTCCTAAATCTTACCTATTTTTTTATAAGCTCTTTACCTACACCATATTCTTTGAGGTTCAAATCCCTAAAGAGTTTATTTGTAAGGATTTGCAGAGCCTGCTCATGGACATGTTAGCTGGGCTCCCAATGTACCACAATCTGCTGAAGGCAAAATACAGGTAGTCCTTGAGTTACGACCACAATAGAGCCCAAAACATCTGTTGCTAAGCAAGACAGTTGTTAAATGAGTTTTCCCCCATTTTATGACCTTTCTTGCCACAGTTGTTAAGTGAATCACTGCAGCTGTTAAGTAACAAGGTTGTTAAGTGAATCCGGCTTCCCCATTGACATTGCTTATCAGAAGGTCGCAAAAGGGGATCACATGATCCCAGGACACTGCAACCGTCATAAATATGGATCAGTTGCCAGCTGTCTGAATTTGGACCATGGAAATGACCACGGGAAAGCTGCAACGGTTGTAAGTGTGAATAAAGGTCATCAGTCACTTTTTCCAGTGCTGTTGTAACTTCGAACGGTCACTAAGCGAACTGTTGTAAGTCGAGGGCTACCTATACCAAGAACAGTCATAGGTATTCCTTGCCAAGAGCAGACTTGAGAAGGTGGTGAACAAAAAAGACTGCCCGCATCGCAGCAGATTTGCTTACAGCCGACAAGAAATTTTCTGTTACCAGCAATTCTGTAAGTCTGAAGATATGTTTCCTCCTTCCTTCCTCAAATTCTCATCATTTCCCATGGCAATTCCACTTCTTCATCTCCTTGCCTTTAAACTCATACAAATACTCTTAGTACAGGAAAAATAGTAAATTTTACAAATCAATGAATCCTATCAGGGAGATATCTCAAATTTTGAAAGTCTTTCCAGAACTGTCTCTAATATTTTATCCAGGTTTCTTTTCCTTAATCTTCTAAGCCAGGGGTCACCAACCTTTCGGACCTCAGGGACCACTAAATTCATAATTTTAAATCCTGCGGACCACTAATATGATCTGCCTAATGACTGGCTGGGTGGGCGTGGCCAAATCAATGTCACTCACGTCAAGGGGTGCCTCGCCGGCCTCTACTCGCTCCTCCCCTCCCAGCCCCTCCTCGCCTGCCCGCCTGGGCTCCTTAGGGCTCCAACAGGAAGAAGTTGTTGGAGCTAAGCAGCCACCACAAGAAAGAGTTGGCAAAACAGCTCAGTTCAAATTGGATCTGACCGAGAAGGAGGCTCAGCAGAAGCACCTCACTGAGGACTACGAGCATTCGTAGGCTTTCCAAGCAGAGGGAAGACCTGCGGGAGTGCGAGGCCAGGTACCGGCGCCGGGAGGCTCAGCGGGTTGAAATGGTCAGCCAGTTCCAGGCCATGATGCATTCCTACTGGACCAAGGCCCTCCGGCTCTTCACCACCAGTGGCACTTCCCTCCAGCCTTCGCCCAAAGCCCCGCACCAGGAGGCTGAAGCAGACCCCAAGTCGGAATTCTGCCCCCATCCGAACTGCACAAAAAGACCCCGAGGGAGGATACTCTGCAGCAACACAAATGTTCATTGCAAGTATCCGGCTCAGGGGCCGTAGTTTGAGGATCCCTGATTTAGTGCAATATAAAAAAAATGCAAATCATTTTTCTGCGGACCACCAAAATTTTCTCGTGGACCACCAGTGGTCCACGGACCACCAGTTGGTGACCACTGTTCTAAGAAATATTATAATGCTGACTTGAAACTAACAATGGCAGCCACAAGAGTCAATATGTGTTGACTCTATATCTGAGTCACAGTCTCATATATTTGTCATGAAAATGTTAAGAGAATCTCAAAGTTTGAAATATGAAAACCAACTAGAATTTATTTGAGGGTAATTGTGTAAACATTGAACTCAATGTTATGGAACTAAACATGTTAGCTATAGAACATTAAATGACTAATTAATTGGTGTATAGCTCCGTCTTATGCAATGTTACAATCTGAGAAAATTGATATTTAAAAAGGGGGAATGGCTGCCACTGTCATTTAAAGCTGGAATATAGGCATCTCCTTATAATCAAAATGGTAACAAAAGGTTTACAGCATGTAGACCAGCAGGTCCTATTGACAAAGAATATCTCTTTATGACTTCCTGTTCTTTTTTATCTATTGTTTTATCAGCATGCTAGATTTTTCTGCTGAAGATACAGCAGAGGAAGAATAATAGGACTCCATGACTATTTTACAGAAGTTTTGTTTCCCTGTAGTTTTGAATTTAATCAAGAAAAAGAAGAAAACCAGTGGTATATCATAGATAAGCAAAAGTATGCTTTGAGGGGAAAAACCTTTAAATCATGTTATATCAGCCGTTTTTTATTCTGAATCTTTTAAAAACTGCCCACCTTGGGAAATCTTCTTGAGTGTAGTTGTAGAATTTCAGTGGTGGTCAAAATATGTAATAATGGTGTGATTTTCTTTCCTTTGAAAGAAAAGCATTTTCTATGCTATGCATTATCTCTCTTTTTCAGCAAGATTTTTTTAATAGCAAATTCCTTTATCTCTGAATTGTTGAATTCAAATATATAATATATGTGCTCTGTGCTTGTATGGTGGTTGTGTATATTTAGCACACAGTCACATATCTTTTTGGAGCTGCTGATTGTATACAAGAACAGAACCTCATGCAGGTTCTTACATACAAGAACATACATATAAGAACCTCATGCTGGTTCTTAAACATGTTATTGTCTATGTCCAATAAAAGGAGATTAAGCCAAAGCACGGAAACAAGGATACACCATGCAATTTCTTTCCTTTATAAAATGAAAGCTTAGAGTCAAAGTCACCCATCAGAACAAGGCAGATTTTCACCACCTGGTGCGTAATAGACTAAGCTTGAAATATCTTCTTGCACGCTCTTTGGGCAGACATTCGTTAACAAAAAGAAATCACATTATTTCAGATTTGGTGAGTTGCATCAGACCGCAGCTTCTTTGATTTCTCTTTAATCTGATACACTGGTTAGCGTCTTCAGTCTATAGAAGGAAGAGACTCATAGTGCCACCTAATCAGAGTTGCTCACCTGGAAAATTGTAGTACTTTTTCTGTATTACCACAATAGAGCTCATTTGACGTAGAAAATAGGCTAGCATACAAAATTTTGTCATGGTGTTTGGAAGGTTTGGAATGTAGCTTTAAATTCAGGTATCTGGACGAAAGATAAAACACATTCTAAGCTTGGGTTATTCGCATTATGCCAATTGTTATGTTACTCTTAATAATGCTTTTACTATAGATAGTGCTTTTCTATAGCTTACTGAGGGAAAGGGGTGAATAGCCTAAACTGGGTAAACTAGGAGAACAGAGAGATCTGCTATGCGGGCAAAGAAAATGCAGCTGATAAATCCAAATATCTCATACCCAAATGCAGAACAACACAATAACATTCCTCCAGCCACACTTCTGATCACTGGGTACTGAGGACTACTTCCATTGCTTCAACTTATTCAAATCCTACAGGTGTTATATATGAGCCCTTTATACTTTGTGACAAAACAGCTGATTGGCTGACAAATTTATTCAATTCCACTGTGGACTCTGGCCATGTGCCTGCTGCCTGGGCCACAAGTATTATTGTTCCCTTTTTTAAGAACAGAAGTGACCTGGCAAATTGTTCCAACCAAATTGACCAGCCCACCTCCTGTCATACACAATGAACATTTTTAATCCTCAACCAGCACCTCCATGACATTGTTGACATCGGTATCGATCAGTATCCATATCAATCACAAAAATCCATTTTTGTGGTTCGGATGCTCACAGAGAAGCTCAGAGAAAATAAGTCATTCCAGCTGGCTTCCTCAGACCTAGAAAAAGCTTTAGCCCAGGGGTGAAATCCAGCAGGTTCTGACAGGTTCTGGAGAACCGGTAGCGGAAATTTTGAGTAGTTCAGAGAACCAGCAAATACCACCTCTGGCTGGCCCCAGAGTGGGGTGGGAATGGAGATTTTGCAGTATCCTTCCCCTGCCACGCCCACCAAGCCACGCCCACCAAGCCACACCACACCTACCAAGCCACGCCCACAGAACTGGTAGTAAAAAAAATTGGATTTCACCACTGCTTTAGACCATGGTCCACATCAGCTGATATGGTACATGCTACATGACCATAGTGTGTCCAAGCTACTTATAAAAATGATCCAAATGTTCTATGCTAATAACAGCTGATTGAGAAGTGCTGTTGGCCTTTCCAACATCTTCCACAGTGGCACAGTGGTTAGAGTGCAGTACTGCAGGCTACTTCTGCTGCCTGCCGGCTGCCTGCAATTTGGCAGTTTGAATCTCACCAGGCTCAAGGTTGACTCAGCCTTCCATCCTTCCGAGATGGGTAAAATGAGGACCCATTTTTGGGGGCAATATGCTGACTCTGTAAACTGCTTACAGAGGGCTGTAAAGCACTGTGAAGCAGTATATAAGTCTAAGTGCTATTGCTATCTTTCCTTTAGAAGTTCGTGTGCACCAAAGTTTGTCATTATTGCCATTGGTATTCATTGTCATCATGGATACCATCATACAGTATGTGGCCTCATCATAATGCCTCCTGGGACTTGTTCCGCACCAACATTGACCTGCTCACAGATAACACCAGGGAAAAACTGCAGCAGTGTGTCCACACATGGAGCAACCAGCATAGCCAATTTGATTTGCATGTCAGTATCAAGAAGAGGTAACAAGAAGACTAGCCCAAGCATCTCCACCATCCAGTTCATCAACAGAGATCTAGTGAAGGCAAATTCCTTCCATTACTTAGTGGTAGCATCTGCAAAGTGGTAGTGGCATTAATAAGGAAGTGCGTAGGAGAAGTAATACAACAGGGCTGGGGTGGAAGGAGATCACTGGAGTCCTCTGTGATAGGCGCATGCCAATTCATCTAAAAAGCAAAAGTGTACAGAATGAGGGTCTGCCTAGTAGCCTTGTATGGTGCTGGACAACTACCAAAAGTGTTAGAATAGAATAATAGAGTTGGAAGGGACCTTGGAGGTCTTCTAGTCCAACCCCCTGCTTAGGCAAGAAATCCTATACCATTTCAGACAAATGGTTATCCAATCTCTTCTTAAAAACTTCCAGTGTTGGAGCATTTAAAACTTCTGGAGGCAAGTTGTTCCACTGATTAATTGTTCTAACTGTCAGGAAATTTCTCCTTAGTTCTAAGTTGCTTCTCTCTTTGATTAGTTTCTACCCATTGCTTCTTGTCCTACCCTCTTTGACTCCCTCTACTTTGGGGCAACCCCTGAGATATTGGAACACTGCTATCATGTCACCCTTGGTCCTTCTTTTCATTAAACTAGAGATACCCAATTCCAGCAACCATTCTTTATGTTTTAGCCTCCAGTCCCCTAATCATCTTCATTGCTCTTCTCTGCACTCTTTCTAGAGTCTCAACATCATTTTTACATCGTGTTGACCATCCTTTACATGCCGTGGAGATGCACATGCTCCATTGGTCATTAGGCATTTCCCTTCTTCACCACATCAGCAGAGATAACAGTCTGGCTGTGGATGGTCACCATGGCCATGTTCTATGAGCAGCATTCCACACAGTTGCCTGCCCTGCTTACCACCTTAACACTGATGGCAAATGCCCACGCAGAAGACTAAAGGAAAAGTGGCAGGAAAACAGGAAAATCATCCAGTTGGACCCAGTTGCTGGGTTCAGTTGCCTGAAATGGGCTTTCATTGATCCAAAAAGCAGAACTTGCACCTGCAGGAAAACACTAGGATGAAGAAGAAGGCCCAAAAGAAAGATCTTTAAGTGAAAATTCAGCAACTTTCAGCAAATAGTGAGGAAAATAAATAATAGGTGGAACAGGGAATAAGCCACCGGTTAGTGATTTTTGGTATGGTTTGTATGCTTCTCATTAGCTTTACACTGTTTTGTAACAGATACCAGACTGACTGTTTACTCACAGCAAATGAGCCATTAAACTGAGCCTTAGAAGATAGTTAACAAGAGACACTTCTCCAATTGACTTTATTGCTGGAGTAATTAATGACATCCACATTCTCCACTTTAGATAAGATTTAGCTCTATGTTGCTTGCTTAGTGCTTCAAACATTTTCCTCATGAATGGCTGCATCTACTGAAAATCTGTTTAGAAGCAAACACTTGCTGTCTCTCTGCATTGATGTGGTGTGCTCACAGATGTTTTCTTACGCAGGTATGGTTTTTGTCAGCCTAATCCTGTGCCTCAGCTTGAGTGGCTTCGAGGCAAACAGCAGTTTGTCTTGCAAAAACAAATGTTACATCTTAAGGATAGCACAAGACGTACCTATAACGTCTTACAAACACAACAAATACACCATCAACTTTTTTATTGGGGAGTCATGAGACATTGTTCAGTTGCCCAAACACTTTTAAAATTCCAGTTAAGCACTAACTCATTGACAAAAACTAATTATCTGCATTTAGCTATGGTAGTTGTGCTAGGGAGGGAGAAAAGAAAGGAAGAAGGAAGGAAAGAAAGAAAAGAAAGAAAAAAGGAAGAGAAAAGAAAAAGAAAAAAGAAAGAAAGGAAAAAAGGAAGAAAGAAAGGAGAGAGAGAAAAAAGAGAAAGAGAGAGAGAAAGAGGAAAGGAAGGAAGGGAGGAAGGAGGGAGGGAGGGAGGGGAGGGAGGAAGGAAGGAAGGAAGGAAGGAAGGAAGGAAGGAAGGAAGGAAGGAAGGAAGGAAGGAAGGAAGGAAGGAAGGAAGGAAGGAAAAAAGAAATAGATTCTGATTTTTTTCCCTTTATTGAAGTCATTACAAACAAACTAATGCATTGGGAAATTAGCCTCCTCTTCTTATTCCTTAATTTTTGGATTGCTTCTTTTTAACTACTGGCAATTTTATCAATTAGGCATTCCAGAAATGTACTGAAGTTATGCATATTCTCCTTTTCTTCTTGGCTAATTGTCATATAACCGCATGCAAGCACTGGGATATTTGTAGAAGCATACTGTACCCACTGATCTGCATAAGGTGAATGTTAAATCTATATTTGAGCAGGCTGTATCTGGAAATTAAAGCTATACTTTGTTCTTGTCTCAGTTCTGACTGAAAGGTAGAGCAAACTAAGACAAGCAATTTTTTAAAAAAAATCCTCCATTTGGATAATAAGCAGTACAATAAATACTTAAAACTAAGCAGGTTTCTATGTAGGTTTTCAATACATGCAATAAGTCAAGGAAGGAAAGATTGAACTGAAAGATAATTTGCAGAACATTAAGAAGTATGATAATGTATGATATAGGTTACATATATTCACTGCTGCCCACTGATCTTATCTGGTACTTGAAAATTATTTCTTGGAAAGATGATCATTGGTTGTGCAGGTTTTCTCCTTCAGAGCTATTAAAACGTGATAAAGTTCAAATTTAACACGTCTAGAATTATTCCCAATTGAAAAAAATTACTAGTGAAGACTGCAATTGTTCCAGTTATGATGTGGCAGTTAAGATAGCGGCAAGGTAGTTATTTTGCACAAGCTCAGTGACACCCCTTCAAGCTACTTCATATTATGTTTCATAAATGGAATTACAAGCATGGGAATCTGATTGGCACCCATAATTATTCATAAGCAACAGCTTGCAAGTTCAATAGGGTTTACTCATGAGTAAGGGCAGGGGTGAAATCCAGCAGGTTCTGACAGGTTCTGGAGAACCGGTAGCGGAAATTTTGAGTAGTTCGGAGAACCGGCAAATACCACCTCTGGCTGGACCCAGAGTGGGGTGGGAATGGAGATTTTGCAATATCCTTCCCCCAGGAGTGGGGAGGGAATGGGGATTTTGCAGTATCCTTCCCCCAGGAGTGGGGAGGGAATGGAGATTTTGCAGTATCCTTCCCCCAGGAGTGGGGAGGGAATGGAAATTTTGCAGTATCCTTCCCCCAGGAGTGGGGAGGGAATGGAAATTTTGCAGTATCCTTCCCCTGCCATGCCCACCAAGCCACGCCCACCAAGCCACGCCCACAGAACCGGTAGTAAAAAATTTGGATTTAACCACTGAGTAAGGGCCTTAGTTCTAACCTTAATTTTGCACTGATTAGGACTGTAATAGAGCGGAGAAAATAATAATAATAATAATAATAATAATAATAATAATAATACCCCCCCAACCTCTTAAAAGCATTCAAATGAAGCCCAACTGCTCTGTTTCCCCGTACAGGCCGTATATTAAGTGTTTTTGGCAGTGGTTTTGCTCTCCAACCTTGTTTCAATTTAGCTTCTGAACGTTACCAGACTAGGTAACATCATCAGGATAATTTTCTTGTCCTGTTTCTCTTTATCTTT
>QLTV01001832.1:250188-280214 GCA_003457575.1 Thermophis baileyi
CGTTTGCGGGCTTTCTTGTGCATCATCTTTAGAAGAGGCTTCCTTCTGGCACAACAGCCCTGCAGCCCAATTTGATGCAGCGTGCGACGTATGATCTGAGCACTGACAGGCTGCCCCCCCATCCCTTCAACCTCTGCAGCAATGCTGGCAGCACTCATACGTCTATTTCCCAAAGCCAACCTCTGGATATGACGCTGAGCACAGGCACTCAACTTCTTTGGTCGACCATGGCGAGGCCTGTTCTGAGTGGAATCTGTCCTGTTAAACCACTGTATGGTCTTGGCCACCATGCTGCAGCTCAGTTTCAGGGTCTTGGCAATCTTCTTATAGCCTAGGCCATCTTTATGTAGAGCAACAATTCGTTTTTTCAGATCCTCAGAGAGTTCTTTGCCATGAGGTGCCATGTTGAACTTCCAGTGACCAGTATGAGAGAGTGAGAGTGATAACACCAAATTTAACACACCTACTCCCCCTTCACACCTGAGACCTTGTACCACTAACGAGTCACAGGACACCAGGGTGGGAAAATGGCTACTTGGGCCCCATTTGGACATTATCACTTAGGGGTGTACTAACTTTTGTTGCCAGTAGTTTAGACATTAATGGATGTGTGTTGCGTTATTTTGAGGGGACAGCACATTTACATTGTTATACAAGCTGTATAACTACTTTACAATGTAGCCAAGTGTCATTTCTTGAGTGTTGTCACATGAAAAGATGTACTTAAATATTTACAAAATGTGAGGGGGTGTACTCACTTCTGTGACATACTGTAAATAACCAAGAGGTGACATGGATAAGCACTTTTTACTGGATTTACAAAAGAGGTTTGCTAAAGCTTTGAAGAAGCCTTTGGGATGGGGGAAAAATTGAACAGAGACCAAATCCTATGACAACATCTGAATGAATTAAAGATCAAAATTGTCTAAGTAAAAGGAAAAAATATAAATTTGGTCTGTTTGACCAAATAATATTTTTTAATAACTCCTCATAGACTTTTTGCTGATACCGGGATATAAGTTGATGATGTCTGGATTTGCGTAAAGATAACGGATTGATTATGGGAAGAGGAGATATTTGTTTATGACTTTATATAGAGGGTGAAGAGTTATTGTTTATACTTGTGATGAAGATTGGAAGTCACTTTGTCAGAGCATTTGCAGCGTGACTACAACCGTGTTTCCCCGAAAATAAGACCCTGTGTTATATTTTTTTGAACCCTGAAATAAGCGCTTGGCCTTATTGCCATGCACTCAAAAGCCCGATTGGGCTTATTATCAGGGGATGTCTTATTTTTGGGGAAACAGGGTATTAGGAGACAACCCAGGAGCAAAACACAGCCTTAGACATTAACAGTGGTTTATATACAAGATATATACAGACATATACGTGGTAGGCAAATACCTGACAAGCAATCAATCTTCTTATCTCTTCACAGAGAACACAGCAATGGATACCGGACACAAGGAGAGAATGAGAATACACGAGGAGAGAGAATACGCCCTCTCCTGGCTGTTTTATATAACCACCTCTTAAAGGGGTAAAAACCTTTGTGGACCCCACAACCAAGCAATGCTGATTCATCTTCATTGCATCAGTCTTACATTGCATCAGATTTACAGTTGCATCAGCTTTCCATCAGCTGGCAGCTATTAAATCATCATTACTCTGACACACTTCTTTATATATTTCTTTTCTTTTTCTTTTTTTCCTTTCTTTGTACTTTTTTATACTTCCTATTCTCCTTCTCTCTCTGAGTTTGTATTTGCTTTTATTCCTGTAATTAAAATCTTCAATAAAAAATACTGGTTTTGGCAGGAAGTTAAAGTGGAATGTGCCATCCAGAAGTTTTATGAAAGTTTCTATTTGTTTCTCACTGTCAGTCACAAACCACACAACCTATTCTAACCACCGTTCACTATCCATTAATAAGCTGCTTAACTGTGCAATAAGTATCCAGTTATTATTGGTAACTTAAATTGCAATCTTCACATGCAGTCTTAACAGGGGAAGAAATACATTGAGTTGATCTGAGATTATTTTTTATGAGAATCTCTATCAATATATGCTAGGCCTCAAATTTATTTGGAGCACTGCACTCATTTAATGGATAAGATCATCTTACTAAATTAGGCACATCTAAATTGTCTCCAGCCCATCTGGATGCTTTTTGTGCATGTGCAGACATGTGGACTGAATTTTGTCTGATTTGGACTAAATAAATCACTGAAATTCTGATTTGCAAAGCTCTAGTATATACTTTTGGAGTACAAAACTCGGGATGTTCCATAAAAGCCTATTGTTAAAGATGGTTGGGGATTTGCTACTGATTGTTAATTCTATAGAACAGGCACAGAAATTTTGTTCTAAACAAAAAGGGAGGAAAAAAATGCTTAAAAATGAATGAAGGACCTAAATAAAATTTATTTTTACTCTGTCAGTCAATAGCAAATAGCAGCCAATAGCACTGGATCTTTTGGGAGGAGATGATTTGATTCATTATGCGCAATCAAGCTGGTGCTGACTCTTATCCACATAACTAGATTTTGTCCAAGATGATCTATTGCCAGCCTGGTCCTTCAGGTCTTCCAACAGGACACCAATTTCTGATGTAATCAAGTCTATTCACCTTGCTACTGATTGTCTTCTTTTCTTTCCTTCCATCTTTTGCTGCATTATGGATATTTGAAGACAGTTAGATGCAGTTTTTGCATCTGTCTAAAATATGATAATTTGACAGCCCGGGTTTGAGACCCAAACGTTGTGCGATGGGGTGAGCTTCCGTTACTTGCTCCAGCTCCTGCCCACCTAGCAGTTCGAAAACATGCAAATGCGAGTAGATAAATAGGTACCATTTCAGTGGGAAGATAACAGCATTCTGTGCACCTTGTCATATAGTCATGCTTGCCACATGACCACGGAAGCATTTTTGGACAATGCTGGCTCCATCGGCTAAGAAACGGAGATGAGTAACGCCCCCTAGACTGGGCATGACTGGACAAAACTGGACAGAGGAAACCTTTGCCTTTTTCATTTATGCCTCAAATGAGAATTTTGGATTTATTTGTTCTATGATATGTTTGTTTTCTTAGCTAGCCATAGAATTCACAGCAGTTTTCTCCAACAGCAGTTTAAAAGTTTCAATATTCTTTCGATCCTGCTTCTTTAAATCCAGCTTTGGCTTCCATAGAGGTGCAGAAAAAAACATAGCCTGCAGAAAAAAACATAGCCTGCATTATTCTAATAGAATAATGAAAAAAACATAGCCTGCATTATTCTAATTTTTGTAAGTTCAGACAGACACAGCGTAGCATCTGACTATCTTTGTAAGCAGGGGTGAAATGCTCCCGGTTCGCTCTTACCTGTCGGTCGCCGTAGAGCCGGTCGCCAAGATAGCGCGAGGCACCGCCCACCCGCCCGGACGCCGGCTGGCCGCTGCCATTTGGGTTCTTTTACCCTCTGTGCATGCGCAAAGCGTTCTGTGCATTCGCAGAGGGTAAAAGAACCCAAATGGCGGCGTCTGGCCGGGGGGTGGCGCCTCGCGCTACCTTGGCGACCGGCTCTACGGCGACCAACAGGTAAGAGCGAACTGGGAGCATTTCACCCCTGTTTGTAAGATCTCCATTGCTAATCTGCAGTGTATCTTGTCACTGCTGGTTCCTTTAGTGTTAATAGTTGATCCTAAAAGGGAGAGAAGCTATCCACCACTTCAGTATCTTCATTGCCAGTTCTAAGGCTGGTTGCTCTACCTACTGTGATTAGTTTGGCCTTCTTTATATTTTATCTTACTTCCATTTTTTTTAACTCTTGCCCTTGGTTTTCATTACTGGAGCTTACATATCCTTTGCATTTTCAGCTGTCAGAGTGGTGTCACCACCACACTACAGGTCATTAATGTTCCTTCTTCCAATTTTAAAGCAACGTTTATCTTCTTCTACTTCAGCTTTCCTCGACATTTATTCAGCATATAGGTTGAGGAGAGGATACAGCCTCTTCTTACTCTTCTGGCAAACCGGAGCCAGTCTGTTCCACCCAAACTGTGGATTCCTGACCAGTGTATAATTTTGCATGAGAATAATTAGATATTCTGGGATTCTCATTTTCCTGTGCACATTCCACAGCTTGACATCGATGACACAATGACCTTTGTACAATCAATGTGTCAGCCCTGGAGAACATCTTTTTCTTTGGATCTTCAGGGCTGCCACATTTAGTGCTGTGGGAAACTGGGAGGGGGGATTGCATGGAGTTGCGGAGATATCTAGCCATAATAACATTCCTTTCTCTGAGAGCCTGCACCTGGAGTGGCATGACTGGGAGGCATCTCCAGTTGGGACGGTGCATTGATTGGACCATGTGATGGACATGTGGCTGCACGGGAAGGGACTTGGGCTTTCTTTTGGGTGGGGAAAACCTGGAAGCTTTCAGATTTGGGTTTTCCCAGATGTGCCAATATGACATCTCTAATAAAATGGAACTTTGAGGAATGTCTAGCCTTGGAGTCTTCTTACGTTGGGGGTGTTACTTGGAACCCTGACACAATGATGTGGATAGTGGCATCTTTTTAATATTATTTTGCTTTCCCAATTATCCAATGCACATCAGCAGTAATATTTTATGTCCCTCAGCGTTTACTAAAGCCAACTCGAACAATTCGAGTCTCCTTTTCCATGTAGGCATTTTATCTGCATTGGGCAAGCCTAAAGATTATTTTGCTAAAATTGCATCAAGAGTTTGTACATTCTTTTAAGTTTCCTTTCTTTGATATTTATGTGTAGACTAACATCATCCAGTCTGCTGGCCAATGTATTGTTCTCTATACTAATTAGCATAATTTGATTAGAACCTTTAAACCAGCGGTTCTCAACCTGTGGGTCGCGACCCCTTTGGGGGTCGAACGACCCTTTCACAGGGGTCGCCTAAGACCATTGGAAAACACATATTTCCGATGGACTTAGGAACCGAGACACCGCATCATCGCGCCAAAGGGTTGCGGCATTAGGAAGGTTGAGAACCACTGCTTTAAACCTTCTTCTGTTGCTTGGAAAATTTCTGCATATATTCCATCAATATTTGTTGCTTTCTAGTTTGGTAATAACTGAAATGCTGCTCTGACTTCATCTTCCAGTTTGAGATCCTTAAAGTAGGGAACATCTTCTAAGGTATCTTACATGTTAACATCTCTACTGTACAGAATTTCAGCAATGCGGTTCTTCTAGGTCTCACCGTCCAACCTTTTTAATTTTGGCATTCCAGCCTGCAACCAAAAGCAGTACATCTTGATTACATATACTGCTTATTGTATATTGGACTTGTCAACATCCTCTTCTATATGAGTGGTTGGACCATGATGAGCCAGATTGGTCTAATGGTTAAGGCACTAGGCTAGAAAGACTGAGTTCTAATCCTGCCTTAGGCATGAAAGCCATCTGGGTGATTTGGGCCAGTCACTCTCTCTCAATCTAGACCACCTCATAGGGTTATTGTTTTGTGGAAAATAGGAGGATATTACGTATGTTCACTGCCTTGAATTATTGATAAAAAAATAATAAAGGCGGGATATGAATAAAGAAATAAACTTGGATTTTATTAATCCTTATTGAAGAGCTATCTACAAAGTCTAAATGATATTATTCAAACACCGAGTGCCTTGTCCTTGCTATAGTCTTCCAGACTACAAAATTAGTACCATTCTTTATTTTTTTATGTCCTAAGTATTAAGTAGTATGATCTTCTGATCAAACTGTCCAAATCCAATTGATTTTATTTCACTGATATCTAAGATGTTAATATCTGGGAGATTCATTTTTTTCCTTTACTGTATTGAATTTTCCATGTTCATGCTTCTTATGTTCTATGTTCCCAACATAATTCTATAAATTCTCTTCTCCTGCCTGATGTGACGTCTAAAACCAAGAATGACATGTGGAAATTGATGACATGTGGGGCGACATGATAGCAGTATTCCAGTGATGAGGGACTCAAATTATTTTCTAAAGCACCAAAAGGCAAGACAAGAAATATCTACTGGTAGAACTAAGAAGGAATTTCCTAATGATGAGAGCAATCAACCAATGGAATAGCTTGCCTTCAGAAGTTGTGGGTGCTCCATCACTGGAGGCTTTAAAAAAGAGACTGGGCAACCATTTGTCTGAAATGATATAGGGTCTCCTGCTTGAGCAAGGGGTTGGACCAGAAGACTGTGAGGTCCCTTCCAACTCTGTTATTCTAGTAATCTAGTAATTCTTCCAGGATGAGTTTATTGTTTTAGACTTACAAACAAAATCTTGCCAAACTGAGGACTCTTTTATCTGCATTTACAATATACTACAGGAATTATTAGGGAAGGGCTGTCTTCACTCTCTTTTCTTACAATAAGTTGGACAAAGCTACCCCCTACTCCTCTGGAATGCACCCTCTCCTTTCTGGAAATCCACCTCCTTACTATACTCCATCACATTACGTGGAATAAAAGATAAAACACAATGCAGGATAAAAGGAGTAAGCACAGTTGTATAGTAACTATGTCTTATTGTATATGAGAGCTTTGTTCACTCTCTTCCTGACATAAGATTTCAGAATTGCCAAGCCAATATTCTTGCAGCTTGTACGTCCTTATTTGACTTATATCCCACCTGTTCATCAAGAACTCAAGGAATTGTCTATAGATCTCATAAATGTCATATAAAGATACCCGTATGTATTTTTAATGTACAAACATTGCATTAATAATATATACTTGCCACTAGACTTAAGCTAAATTGAATACAATATTTAATAGCTGTACAAGCACTCAAAGAATGGAACATTTATAGTAAATAAGAAGAAACCATTTCTTTATCTGTTTCTAGTGGTTTGAATAAAAGCGTCCCCAGCACTTTTATTTTCAGCATCAGAGCTGTTTTCTAGCCATCATACCAACTTCTCTTTTTCATTGCCCAACTGGGAAAACATGCATATATTTCAGATTATAGGAGATATAAAGTACAAGTAACAAAATGAAAGCAGTCCAGTACAGTGAATTTTTTTCTTGTATACAATTAACATTGAGATAATGAAATAACCCTAAATAGGGATTACTCTGTTAGATAGACAAGATAAAGAGGAGGACTAGACCTAAGGAGAAAATACAGCTTAGGGAATCTTTTATTTAAGGAATAATAAAAGCAAGAAGGAACAATAAAGAGTAATGAAGGTCATAATCACTGCTAACCAGAGAATAAAACTTATCTGATTGAGAAAATATCTGAATGTATCTCATGTGACCTTATAGAATTTGAGGTAGGAATGTATTCTACATTTAAAAATAGCATCCCCGAGTAATAGAGGCCAGTATGAACATTCTGAAAGTTACACGGTTAGCTGACGTTACACAAGGAATAGATGGGGTGAGAACCCAGAATTAGTAGGATAGCAATCCTCACTCACACTCAATTTCTCCTCTTTTGGATAATCTCTTCTTTCTCTCCCTCTTTCCCCAAAGCAGCAGATTGCAGGAAAGCAATATATTTTGTTACGCAATATCTGAACCGATTTCCTGTATAAGAATTTTTGAAATCAGTCAAAGGGTCTTATGCAGAATCTAAACCCAAAATATCTATCTCTGGCCTAGACTTAATTACAGTCAATTGAATAAAAAAAGTGCTTTCTCTTTGAACACTGAGATGAAGAAAAAAGTTGCACTGCTGCATTTATGGTAGCAGTAAGTCCCTGAAGAATTAAACAAATGCAATTTTACACTGGAAAGCTGACAGCCTGGGTTTGAGACCCAAGCGCTGCATGATGGGGTGAGCTCCTGTTACTTGCTCGAGCTCCTGCCAACCTAGCAGTTCGAAAACATGCAAATGTGAGTAGATAATTAGGTACCACTTTGGGGGAAGGTAACAGCATTCCGTGCATCTTGTCATATAGTTATGCTTGCCACATGACCACGGAAGTGTCTTCAGACAATGCTGGCTCCCTCAGTCAAGAAACGGAGATGAGCACTGTACCCTAAAGTCGGATACGACTGGACAGAGGAAATTTTTACCTTTACCTTTTAATTTTACACTCTAGGAAAGCAAGAAGAAAAGTCATGGTAACTGGGGACTCAGTATGAGGACCAAAAGAAAAGTATGACAACCTTAACCAATGGATTGTGAATTCTGCTGTTTGTTATGAGTAAGGATTGGGGATAAAACAGAACACTTTCTAAAATTTAACAGGCCTGCAGAGAATTCTCCATTCCTGCTCAAGAATTTATTCTCATGTGATACTGCGAAGGACAGCTACAATTCTATCTCCATTGACTTTGAAGGAGGTCAGAAACCTGAAAGATGAAATGATGTTCTTATCCATCCTTCCAGTCCACGGAACAGCAGAGGAAAGGGAAAGAAGCATTCATCGTGTGCTATACTTACCCGTGCTAAAAATATGTGGGGGATATTGCTGCAATGGGACCCATTAAACCACTCCATGAAAAATCAGAAGGAACATTGGCTCATAAAATTCACAGCCTTCCTTGTTTAAAGCACAGAGCATGTGAAGTAAACAAGATCAGCTTGAACCCGTGCAATTTAAAAGTATATTTAATGGGAAATATTATGGGATGATTCTCATGACTGGAATACAGGAATCGAAGGGTGTAATTTGTTCAAGAAGCAGCAGAAGCAATAGAAAAGAAGAAAGAATTACACTGCAAGTTACAAATATCCATCCTGTCCAGAAATCCAAGTGAATGCATTTGGTAGTCCTCTATGGTGCACCTGGGTCAAAACAAGCAAGGAAACAAATAAAAGCAGCACTGTTCTTAGTGACTGTTATTGTTCATGTAACTAAGGAGAAGACGTGTAATGCCTTTCAAAAGCACACTGTAAATCTTTCATAGAGACATGAATGAATACTGATGGAAGGCTTTGCTGGGAGACAATCTCTGGCTAGTCTGGTCCTTCAGGAAATTCCTGAGTTATTTTGTATACAATTTCTTCTTCTTTATATTTAATTTCCTCTGGTGTGGAGGAAAACATCGGAAGAATCAGCCATCTTGACAGGTACAAGCCAATTGAGGAGACTTATTTGAGCAAGTGGAAGGAGCAGGGAGAAAAAGACGAGGGTGGATCTCTTTTATTTTAGGGAAATTAATATTCAGTGTACATATTCAAACATTTACCCTGCACTTCAAAACAGCAGATTTTAATAACCTAAGAGCAGTAATAAGTGGAATTACACAGCAAAGGAATCTAATTGGAGACATAATTCAAAATGGATGGCAGCTTATAAAAAAAAGGAAATGCTGAAAGCAGAATTGTAAATAATTCCAATGATTAAAAAAAAGAGAGAGAGAATGACAGAAAAATTGAATGTGGCCATACAAAATACACAGTGAAAATCTGAAAAAAAAAGGGGGGGGGAAGGAAAAGAGAGAGAAGGCATGGCCATACAAAATACACAGTGAAAATCTGAAAAAAAAAGGGGGGGGGAAAGAAAAGAGAGACAAGTCATCAAGAAAGAGTACATACAAATAGCCTGGAATTATAAAGATGATGTCAGTAAAGCTCAAAATGAGCTGAGGTTAGAGAAGAATGCTAAAAACGACAAAAGGAGCTTTTTCTGACCTGTTTTTTAAGCGTAAATAATCAGCATTCTGGCTGTTCAATGAAGATGGCAAAAGATAAAGCTAGCTGACTCCTCTCTTTTAATATTCTCCAAAACGAGATTGTACATAAAGGGGCAGAGAAGAAGTTTGTGACTGCCAGAAACACGATCAGGGAATATCTATTTGCTTAGAATGAATTGAAATCTCTAGAACAAGATATCTGCATTTTAGGATATTGAGCGAATTAGACGATGCCCCAAATAAAAGGTCTGTATTATCTTAGAAACTCTAAGGTGAACTGCTAACATTATCACTTTCCTTAAACGGGGGAGGGGGGGGATGATTCAGGGACCCACAGATCAGTCAAATCTGCAAAGCTTGGAAAGGTACTTGATTCAGGCAATGCTTTAAGCGAAGTCTTCCTTGAAAGCTGTGGAACAAAACAACCTGCCCATCTCACATCCTTACCTCCCAGCTTCAAAAGAACAAAGTGGAGTTGCAGCCTTGCTTCTCTTTATCTTGTTCCAATAATTTCCTCTGGCAGTTCCAGTAGTTGGAAGAAGTTATCACAGTGACTGGAAACACTTTGACAAGATGAATTATATCATCAGGTGCATTAATGATGTTCGTTCTGAAGCACCTCACGGAGGCAAATGGTGGCCACCTCATCAAGGCCTCACCCTTATACTTGCTCCCTGAATAACATATTTGGCTGCCGAGTTTAATTTTCGCTGCCCATCAACGGTGAATTTGTGGATTCCTGTTCATTTATTCTAATTGAGGCTCTTGTCCTATCTTAACAGTCTTTCATGATTCTTTCAAGCTTGAAAAATAATTGAAGCCAGTTACTACAGAGAAACTACTGCAAATATTAATTTTTCTAATAATTGACTCTGAAGCTATCAATTAAAAATGGGTGACATGGGGGGAAAAGATAGTAAAAAAGAAACTGCAATTCTAAGATCATTCAGAATAGAGCTGAAAGGGACCTTGGAGGTCTTCTACTCCAACCACCTGCTCAAGCAGGAGAACCTATACCATTTCAGTGAAGTGACTCACCAGTCTGTTCTTAAAGACCTCCAGTGATGAAGCACCTACAGCTTCTGAAGGCAAGCTGTTCCACTGGTTAATTGTTCTCTTTGTTAAGAAGTTTCTCCTTAACTCCAAGTTGCTTCTCTCCTTGATTAGTTTCCATCCATTGTTTCTTGTCTTGCTTTCTAAAAAAGGCATCTACAATATCAATATATAATTCTATTTCTGATCATAGTAAATAAGAGTTGGGGAAGATATTATCTAAGATTTGAAAGATGAACCTCCCCTTCTACCCACTGGCCATTGATTTTCTTGGCTGGCTGACAAGGCATGCTTTTTAAAAGCCTTTTAAGCATTCCTCGTAGGAATGGTTCAAGAGGCTATCCAAAGACAAAACTCAGTATAATATGCACTATACCTCCAGGGCTGTAGCTTGTTGTCATATGTTACATTAGTGATTTAAAAGCTGACCTTCAGAAAGGCCTTCTGCCCTTCTTGAAGATAGGTACCAGATGGGCAAGCTATGGCAAGGTGATCAGTTTGGTGCAGAGAGTAAAAGTGCAATCTAACAGAGTTGGGAAAGTTGGCCAATGGTAGAATCCCCAGGGATGACTTAAAATGTCTTTATAATGATCTAATCATTGCTGTGCCAAGGGAATAGTAATGGGAGCAGGCTTTGCGTTGATGGCTGGATGGCCTGTTATAGGTCATTAATGGAGAAATGGCTAAGAAGGAGAAGACTCCAGCTTGCATCATGAGAGGAGCAGGAAGTCATTCATGCACCCATTGCTTGGACCACTACAATCAAGGCCTGCTGAGTTGCCACAGAATTCTTGGCATCAAGAGAAGGAGGCAAATTGGGGAAAGGATACAGGCACCAAAATCAAAAGTGCTCAGGTGTCAGGTGCAAGCAAGCAGAAGCACTCATGGATAGGCCCAAGTAGATATTTCATTGTTGATCACCTATATTATAAGAATCTTGACAGACTGTCTGCCTTCCCTCGGGAAAGGGCAGATATAGACTGAAAGACTTGGCCTCAGACATTTCCTCCCCCAAACAGGCTTTAAACTTGAATGTCTCTTTTACTCTCCCTAGAGGTGTCCTCTCCTCTTCAGCCAGTGGTTCCACCCTAGCAGAGTTCAAAACTGAAAGATTATAACATAGTAATCAGGTTTGGCTGGCCTAAGAGGAGCAAAAGGAACATATACACAACCACTTGTCAGACAACAATGCTCAATAGATGACCTGATGGCTACGTTTCATGAGGAGACCACAGGAATTGAAGGTTCTTGCAGTTGACTCATAATTTGAGCAGCCAGATGTTGAGGAAAAGAAAGCACGCTCACACCTACAGCCCAGCCTTTAAAGAATTAACAAAACTTTGTGAGATGCAGAAAAAGACAAGTATTTTGCATCTCTTAGCTCTGGAACTACTGAATAGAGACATAAGACAAGATGAAAAATCTAAAAAATAATGGGTATTGCTGAGAAATTAAAAAAAAATAGAACTAGAAATGCACAACCTGGGGTTTAGATGGCATGATTTTCGATGGGACAATGAAGTTAATGTTAATGTTTTTTAAAAGAATTATATTAGAAGTGTCATATTGAGAATATGTAATAAATATAAACCCAGACTGAGCCCAAAAATGCCTTTATGGGTCTCAGAACAAGGAGCATTGTATAGAAAAGAAACAGCAGGCAAAGAGAAATAGTTAACATATAAGAGGGCTGTTAGAACAAGAGCATGAAGAATATAAGATAAAATCAAGTGACCAATTAACTCCAGAGGGATTTAACTTTCAATGGCTTTCATATGCACAATTAAGAGAAAGATTTAAGCTAGTTAATAAGATATTTTGAATTGAACAGTGCAAGATGGAATTTGAAATTGAACTATGTACAAATGATGATATGTATTACTTTTTGTTGAAATTCGAAACGAAAGAAGAACAAGTGAAAAAGTATATGATAAAATGGGCTAAGAACATATTGATGAAACAATGGGGCCTGGTTTAGTATATTAATTGTGATTCTTATTTTCAGAAGGAATAATATAAAAAGGGGGCTTGGCTTTATATTAACCTTTGCGCTGTGGTGGGATTCAAATTTTTTAACCACTGGTTCTGTGGGCGTGGCTTGGTGGGCATGGCGTGGCTTGGTGGGCATGGCTTGGTGGGCATAGCAGGGGAAGGATACTGTAAAATCTCCATTCCCACCCTACTCCAGGGGAAGGATACTGTAAAATCTCCATTCCTTCCCCACTCCAGGGGAAGGTTACTGCAAAATCCCCATTTCCTCCTGATCAGCTGGGACTCGGGAGGCAGAGAATAGATGGGGGCGGGGCCAGTCAGAGGTGGTATTTACCGGTTCTCCGAACTACTCAAAATTTCCGCTAACGGTTCTCCAGAACTGGTCAGAACCTGCTGAATCCCACCTCTGCCTTTGCGGTTGTTTCTAGTTTCTTATCTATAATAATGCTAGAAGAAGAAAAAAGCCATTGAATGTACCAAGAGTTTCTTTGCCACTTGATTTATTGTACTAAAGCTGGTCTCAGCTTCTATTCCTGAATTTCCTTCAACAAGGTGATTGGTTGATTGTTCAGTGATTGATTCCATCAAAGCTTTGTCAACAAAGTATTACCTCCAACATTTCCACAGCCCTAGCATAGCATCTTTCTAGCTTCCTCTACTGGAGACTGGACAAGCCGTCAGCACAATCAAGAATAATATTATGATTCCATAGCATCACTGTCAACCTCCCTTTCAGGTGACAGTGAATTCAGCATCTTCCATTATCTCTGCAGTTATTTCCATAGATTTTAAAATTTAAATCCAGGCTCTTCCTACATATCTCTTTCCTTATTCCTTTGCATTGAAAGGAAGAAGTTGACTTTCTGCCCTCAAATGCTCCTCTTGACATTTTCTCAGCCACCACAGTGACCCCCAATTCTTCTCATCCTTCTCCACATAATGCTATGATTTGCTCGCATGGTCTGGTGTCGTTTGTTGCATGTGTTTAGTAATATTTCTGCATTGCAAAAAAAGAAAAGAAAAGAATTGCTAGAGCTGGGTGGAAGCTTAGTCCCTCCTGGAAAATGCCACCCATTTCTGGTGCAGATTGGCTGTATCGTAGTTGGCTGGCTGGCTGGCAATTGTATGTGTCAATTAGTTATCAGAGGCAGCAGAAGCAACCTGCACAGTGAGATACAGTGCCACAGAGCTAGGCAGGTTACAGAAACTGAAACAGACACACAGAGAGAGGGCAGGCATTCACAGTATCTTCTTTAAGGCAGTCAAGGTTGTTTAAAGCATATTTTAATATACAACATAATATACAAAGTATATTAGCCTTGCCCCTCTGCACTGCGCTGCCAGATTGCTACCTGCGCCAATCATGCAGAATTTAGAAATAAAGTTGGGCCAAGATTGCAATCCAGACTTGTCTGTCCTGAGCCCATTATCAAAGTGCTGGGAATTGATTTCTCAGCTATGTTAGCAGGAACAGCACTGGCATGTATTATTCCCCTTAGTACATGAGAGAGCAAAGCTAAGCCTTGAGGATGAGCCCAAGAAAAGAGTTGAAAATGGAGAGAATGAATGAGGGGCAATCCAGCATTCTAGTAAGCAGAGAGTTTCATGAGATCATTGAACTCATCATCCAACTCCATGTCCAGGTCAGGGACCCATTGCATCATCAAACACCTCCCGTCTCCATTTTCAGCAGACCAGGTCAAGAAACAAACTCCTCAGAACACACATACAAAAACCTACTTTTATTTAGGTTAGCTAAATGGTAGTAACATAATTTTGAAAGTCTGATTGTGCTTCCCTTATATTGTGCTTCCCTTATATTCATGTGAAGTGTGTGTGTGTGTGTGTGTGTGAGAGAGAGAGAGAGAGAGAGAGAGAGCAGGGGTGGGTTCTAACTTACCTTGCTGCCGGTTCGCTTCCTCCCGCGCCACGTGGGTGCATGCGTGTTGTGCGCCACGCACGCACATGCGCAGTGCCGAAAAGCTAGCTTCTGTGCGTGCGCAGAAGCCAAAAACAAAATGGTGGCATCTACGGCGCCACCAAGAGACCCAGTTTGAGGGTGTGGCCAGCTGGCCATCGCTCCCGGTTCGGCGAGCAGGGGGAAATTCCCACTACCGGTTCTATAGATCGGGTCCGAACTGGGAGCAACCCACCTCTGTGTGTGTGTGTGTGTGTGTGTGTGAGAGAGAGAGAGAGAGAGAGAGAGAGAGAGCGAGAGAGCGAGAGAGAGAGAGAGAGAAAAGAAAGGAGGGAGGGAGGGAGAGACATAGATAGACATATCTTCGCAATCTTTCCCCATCATTTGCACATAAACTATGTTCATTTTTTTCTAGCGTTGGTAACAGGATCTTCCTTCTCTCCACCAAGGTCATCCTCTCCATGCCCCTGTATTCTCCATATGTGGAAAATTGCAGAATAGCCACTGAATCTGCAAATTGCTTCAAAGGAACAGAGAGTGCTTCAAAGCCACTGGTTTGATTCCTTGCTTTAACAGTGATTCCCGCCCCCCCCCCCCCGATTTGATAACCCCCCCCTTTGTTCCTTTCTTTTAAAATCGTTTCCCCCCCCCCCCCCCCCGATTTGATTCATGAATGTTTTTTGAAAGGGTAACTCAATCAAAGTTTCACCCTAAATACCGCTTTTAAACTCTGAACAATTCTAATTATTTGTCCTCTGGTGAAATGGCAAAGTTCTTATATCTACTGAAATGTACAACTTGGTGAAAAAACAAACAAGCAAACCTGGATTCTACTGTAACCAATCAACAAACAATGCATTTCATCAAATGATAATTTAGAACAGTATGCATCCAATCGCTTGATAAGCTGATCAAAATAGTATTAAAATTCTATTTAAAAACACAAATGTAGTAAACTATTCTGCTCTAACACAACAATGCACAATGTATAATTAACAAATCCAGGGGCTATAGATATTCACTACAGTAACCTAGGGATTGTTAAAAGGCTTTCTAGTATTCAGATCTAGCTCAGTTTAAAGCTGAATGTTATGTCTTTGAAACTAACCAAAGGAATCTAAATTTCATGAGAATCAATACTCTTTCTTAGATCCTTCTGGATTTTATATTTTATCAACGTTGCAATTTAAATTATCCTCCAACCTTACGATACTGGCATTAGAAAAACCTAATAATTAGGGTGAGTTCTCAGAAAAATGCCTTGCTTTTCTTCAGATTTCAACTTTCTCACCCCAAAAACTCAGGAGTCCTTATTTTTTTTTTCTCATTCAGACTGTGGATAAACCCTAAAAACTCAATAAAAGTGGTGAACTTGTGAAAAATGGATGCCATTTGGAGGGTATTTTAGGTGGTGGCATCTACAGACATTTTGTTGCCAGATCAATCATTACATCAGCTAATTATTCAGGGTTCTAATGCCTACTCTGCCTCCTCCCTCCACAGATAACTCAATGCTTTCTCTTGGTTTGCTAGACGTAGAAGAGTTTTCTGCTCAGCTTCGAACTTGCAGCCATTTTAGCCTTGAGTGCTTTAGTGACAAGTGAACAGTCCATCCTCACTTGATATGTGTTCAGGTATTACTCTACAGGTAGCCCTTGACTTACAATCATTTGCTTAGTGACTATTCAAAGTTACCATGGCAGTGAAAAAGTGATTTATGACCATTTTTCGCACTTATGACTGTTGCAGTGTCCCCATAGTCATGTGATCAAAATCCGGAGACTTGGCAACTGAGATGTATTTATGACACTCGCACTGTCCTGGGGTCATGTGATCACCATTTGTATCCTTCTCAGCTGGTTTCTGACAAGTAAAGTCAATGGGGAAGCCAGCTTTGCTTAATGACTGAATGATTCACTTAACAACTGCACTGATTCACTTACCAACTATGCCAAGAAAGGTTGTATAAAATGGGGCAAAACTCACTTAACAACTGTCCTGCTTAGCAATGGAAATTTTGGCCTCAATTGTGTTTGTAAATCAAGGACCGTATTGTCTGTTCTCTTGAATCCAAATCATGGTTGCACCAAATTTGCATTTTATAAACAAATTTCCTTAATATGCTCAAGTCAGTACATCATGTCTCCGAATGCAATTTTATGGAGAGAAGAAAATACAGTAACTTTGTATGTATCTATATACTGTATGCTTTTCTAATGTGCAATTTTGAAGGCAGGTATTAATTGATTATTGGATTTATGCAATTGTTCATGTTGTGAGAGGCATCCCTATTGGCAGACTTTTTTTTTTTTTGCTTGAAAAGAATTTTTTTTGACACCCATAGTACACCAAACTGCTATTCCCAAGTCCTATGCCTCTACCCAGAACATTCTGGCTTATAAAGCATAGGCATGCTTTCTCCAATCTATTTTTGCAGCAAATAGCCCTCGAATTAATGCTTATGAATTTCACCGCCAAAAATGCATGGAGGTAAATAGTACGCTGAGCAGAACTGCAAGGAATAATTTACTTCAAAGAAGATTCAGTCAGTTCACCCCCTTGAATTAAATCTTCAAACCGAAATTCCAGGGTGATTCAAAGTCTAAAATCAAATCAGATGCCTTTGAATCATTCATAGAGATTAAAAAATGATTTAGAGGATCAGGGAGGTTTCTGGATTTGCAAAGTCTGAAACACTTTAGCAGGGTTTTTTTCCTATTTATGGACAACAAGCTCTGAAATGCCTCTCTCCCTTTCCTCTTAGAAATTGTTTAGGCAAGTTTGCCTGAATGTGAACAACTAGGATGTATTTTGAGTCTTTTAAAATTTGATTTGTTCTTACCTTTGCCCAAATTACTCTGTCCTTCTCTTTATATTCAACTGTTTCAGAGGTGGGTTCCTACCGGTTCTAACCTGTTCTTTAGAACCATTAGTAAACCAGTGATGATGTCACGGAACCGGTTCTTTCGGCGGTCTCCGTGGGCGCCACCATCTTGGATTTTGCTTCTGCGCATGCGCAGAAGTGAATTTTTGCTTCTGCGCATGTGCAGAAGCTATTTTTTGATTGCTGCGGGTGCGCGCCTGCCCACAGCATGACCCTGAGCGAACCGGCAGCAACAGGATCCACAACCCACCCCTGAACTGTTTATCTGATTTATATGGTCCCTGTTTAATCTATGTATCCAATCTCTCTGTAGTCTTTCAGCTCTTGCAATCACACTTTTGTTCTCCATTTATTCATTAATTTGATTTGATTTGATTATGGTTGAGTTGGGAGAGAGTGACTGACTTAAATTCACATAGTCAATTTTCTGGCCTAAGGGAGGACTAGAACTCATGGTCTCCTGGTTGCTAGTTCAGCACCTTAACAACTACACTCAACTGTCTCTCCCTTTAATTCTCCCCACTCCCCAAATAAAATGCTGAAAGGAACTTCTCTCTCAAGTCCTACAGATTGTGTGCACAATTCTTGATAATTTCTTGGTGGCAACATCAAATAGTTTGCCTTTGCCTACTAGTGGGATTTAAAAAAAAAATTCCTACATCCCTGGGATTTTGTGGTGGGTTTGCATTCAAATTCTAACCATGTATGGACATGTTTATCTTTTTGTGGCCAGGTGCTTATTCAGGTGCTTCTACCTCTGTTTCCTTTCTGGTAATTTTTAAGCAATTTTTGAAAGGACAGTTTCTACTGTGGTTTGCACTCTCCCCCCCCCCTCAATAGCTTCTTTCTTGGATAGTAAGAAGAATGGCCCTATTCTTACTTCTATTTATCTTTGCCAAAAAAGAATTTTTAGGGAATGTTTGAAAACTTGATTGCAGTAAAACCCTTCAAGATCTCTTGCTGAATTTTTGCAAAATTAATGTCTTCTAAATGATATTTTTAAGCCATCTCTGATCTTTTCATTCCATCCTGGCAAAAATAAAGCATCTGCAGACTTTTTCCTACTCTGTGACAAATAACCCATGAAATGTCAAATCAAATCTGGTCTTAAAATCTTTAATTCAAACTGGGGCATGGCAAATCTGCATGACTATCGTAAGACTAGAGAGATGAATTCCATTAGTGCATCTCCACTTCACCCAGGCTCTGCCATTCTTTATCAAAGAGCAAGAACAAAGTACAGCAGTACCTTGGTACTCAACTGCTTTGAAACTCATTGAATTTGGTACTCAACACATTTGGATGCAAAAATTTTGTCCCAGTACTCGTCGTTTGTTTGGTACTCAACAAGCTAGAAGTTGTCAGTGTCAGCTGTCTTGTGACTCACTACATTATTCCTTATGGGAAAAATTTGTTTGATACTTATCATTTTTGGTGCTCATTGTGCATCCCGGAACCAATTGATGATGAATACCAAGATACCATTGTACAGGAAATGCAGAATAATAGGAATAAGAATAGGAATGAGTTTTGTAAGGAAGACCTGTGGGCTAGACTGGCAAGCCCAGTTAGGCTGGGTTAGATCTGCTGGTTGGGAATTTCTTATCTCTGATGGTTTGACTTAAGGATGATGTGAGAGAATGAGAAAGAAAGAGATTCCAGCTAAAGCGATTTATATAGTTGACTGGACTTTTACTATCATGATTTATATTTTTTAATAAGACTAATCTAGAATAAGTGATTTCTGAATAGTGTATGATTTAACAGCTGAGCTGAGCTAAGTGAGGAGGAACGTTTCATGAACATTTGTACCAGTATTTCTGCTTTTTGGGGCAATTACCTTAAAAGAAGATGAAATGTATCTCTTATGCAATTCAGTTTGTATTTATTACTATTCTAAACAGTCTTTTCCCAAAGAATTCATAAGGGCTTGTACATTTCCTCTGTTTTTCTCTTTATAGCAAGCCAGTTATGTAGGTTAGGCTAAGAGACTGCGATTAACATCAATTAACATAAATTTACTCGGAAGTTCAAGGCTGAGCAAGGCTTTAAACATACTTTGTCCTACATTCTTATTTGCATACTCCATAAATTTCTCTGCTTAAAAACAATTTTTATTTTGAATAGTCTGTTTGCCTTCAGTGATATTAGTTTAAAGCATCACAACATTATTGTTTCTAGTATGATCCTTGATTGAATAAGATAACTTATGTGAGTAATCTGTATTCCTGAACAAAAGAAAAATTAACTATAAGTTGGATTTCAAATAAATGGCAAAAAGCTAATCAAGATTAAAGATCCAGGCAAAGATTTTGGAATTAACAATATAAAGTAAACAGCTTTTTGTGAGAACTAGAGTTATTTTGAATAAGACAAGTCATAACAGAGGTAAGAAACCTTATGATTTAAATTAGACACTAGAGGAGACTAAATTGGACACTAGAGGAGACTAAAATCCAGGCAAACAAACAAACAAAAAACCCAAACCCAAACAACTTGCCTTTAGGATTGGAATTTACAAAATGCTACAAAATACTATAACATTTGAAGAATGGGGCCAGAAATAAGTAGCCACAATATCAGTAACGATGTCTGCTTCTATAGATAGACTATATCCATAGTCCAAAATATTAAAACTATTAATAAAGGAATGATAGATGTGAAACAAATTTTGTTTGATGCAGAAATAGTGAAATTAGAAATATTGGATTTAAAATATATAGATTATAAAACATATAAGGCAGTGGTGAAATCCAATTTTTTTTACTACTGATTCTGTGGGCGTGGCTTGGTGGGCGTGGTGTGGCTTGGTGGGCGTGGCTTGGTGGGCGTGGCTTGGTGGGCGTGGCAGGGGAAGGATACTGCAAAATCTCCATTCCCACCCCACTCCTGAGAGAAGGATATTGCAAAATCTCCATTCCCACCCCACTCTGGGGCCAGCCAGAGGTGATATTTGCCGGTTCTCCGAACTACTCAAAATTTCCGCTACCGGTTCTCTGAAGTACTCAAAATTTCCGCTTCCAGTTCTCCAGAACCTGTTAGAACCTGCTGGATTTCACCCCTGATATAAGATATTCAAGTTGGATATACAAATGAAAGGAAAAAGTATGGATTACGAGATAGAGAAGAGTCAAGAAAATGGCCCTGATAAGGACTTTTTACTGGATGCACAAAAGAAGTTGGATAAGAAATAAAAAGCAAAATATAAGACAAACTAAGACAATGACCTGGATAATGATTTACCATTGGATTTACCAAAGTGGACTGTTAATGCCTTGAAGAAATCTTTGTTTCAAGAAAAACAAAGACATCATCTGAATGAATTATAGATCAAGAATGCTAGAAGTAAAAAAAAATGAATATAAATTGGCTTGTTTGATCAAGATACTGTATATAAACATGTTTTAGAGACATGTTTTAATAAGGTTTTGGAAAATCTTTATGGACTTTTTGCTGACATCAAGACTGAAAAGTTTATGTCTTATGATTTTGCTTAAATGAATGGGTTATGGGAAGAAGAAAAATATTTGTTTGTAACTTTATAGGGCGTGAGTTATCAATTTTTTTCCCCTTGTTTTGATGAAGAACCGGAAATAGCTTCTTTACATATTTTTTTCTTTATTCTACTTCTTTCCCTTTTTTTTTCCTTTATTTCTCTGTAACTCTCTTTTTGAGTTTTATTTGCACTTGCTTTTACTATTGTATTTTAAATCTTTCATAAACAAAATTTTAAAAAAAACCATATAACATCTCAAAATTAACCTTGAGGAAGAAAGATTGGTTCAGTCCTTAATGCCACTAGCAAAAGCATTAAGTCTGAATCCAACTAGTAAGAACCATCAGGGCAATCAAGCTTGTTGTATTTGATCCAGGCCCTCTTGGAAATCAGAATTCCTTCCTTCAAGGTCCTTGGATACCAAATACCATCCCGTCCTTTATTTGCTTCCATTCCTTCCCTTGTTTGCTTCCTGCAAACTGAACAGCAAGTTCCAGCTTCTCAGGATAAGGATCTGAAGGCTTGATTGTTTAAACGTTACAGTCACTGCTTTATATTATTGGTATAAATCCTTGACTTCAGTCTTCTTACCTATACATCACTTACAAGATTGCATTGCAATCTGCTCCTGTGCTATTTCACCCTGCCTATTTTGGGTTCAGCTTTAATTATATGCAGTGGAACATCTGTGCAAACCGAGAGGAGTTGTGATTACAGAGAAGAATTGACATTTGAACAATTATTATGGCTTGATTCCATCTATTTTGGGTAGCAAACAGATTTAGCGGGAAATTGCATTGAGTAGAACTCTGTAAAAATAACTCAGGGGGTGGTTTTCCTTTCTGGTTTTCCTTTTATTTGATAACATAGGATTTACATCCTGAAGCACCACCTGGTGCTGTTTTCATTACACAACTTGTAACCATTCATTCATTCATAGGGCACTGATGACCATTCCAAGACTCACTAATCATACAGTTGTACATATGCCCGCTGTGTGGCAAGACTTATTGGCTTATTTGGAAATAAATATAGCCTGTAACCTAAGCCTTTTCATTTTTTCACCTAGGGCTAGAAAAAGAGAGCTATTGGAAAGTACTAAGAAGTCCACTATGGTGGGCAAATTATGGCAGTGGGGGCCAGTCTGCACAGTGATAGGTATGCTGAATTAGCCTAGAGGAATTCTAGTTCCAAATCCCAATTCAACCATTATGATTCTTGAACAAGCTTTACCTTTCCAGTATCTCTTAGCATCACCTTTGCAGAGCAATTGTGATGACAAAGGCAGAAGAATCTTAAATACTAGGTTAATTCCCAGAAAGGAAATGTGAGATATAACAAGTACTTTACACAGGCTTGAGTCATACCAATATAGGCTAACCAAGGTAATTTAATGTAACTACAAATTATATATGTTTATGTTTGTTTATGTTTATTTGTATTTCTATGCCGCCCAACTCCCAAGGGACTCTGGGCGGCTTACAACAATATAAAAAAACTTGATAAAATATAAAAAAACTATTAAAAAAAGACATAATAATAACATTTAAAAACAATTAAAAACTCATACACATCTTTTCATGGCCGGATCTCGCCAAATTGCAGAAGCGAGATCAACGGCCCCAAGCCTGCCGGAACAGCCAGGTCTTCACCGCTTTCCGGAAGGCCAGCAGGGTGGGAATAGTCTGGATCTCAGGAGGTAACTGGTTCCAGAGGGCCAGGGCAGCCACAGAGAAGGCCCTCCCCTGCGGGCCCACCAGCCGGCACTGTTTAGCTGACGGGACCTGGAGGAGCCCAACCCTGTGGGATCTTACCGGTCACTGGGAGCTATGTGGTAGAAGGCGGTCTCGAAGATAACCAGCGAGAGAAGAGATATTTGGTTAATGGTATATTTAACAACTCATATGTTGTTTGGTTAATATTATGTAATCAGTACCATAAATTATATAATGTTGCCATATATCAGTATGTTTTATATTAATCTCTTACTATTCCCATTGTTCAGACCTCTCTTGTCTTTGTTACCAATCAATAGGTGACACTGGATTCTACTAGCTTGACAAGAAGGAAGAAAATCTTCACATTCTTTATGATTTGATCAGCTAGAGCTCAATTATTGACAGAAACACAGGGATGGAGTTCTTTTTTTATGCCATCTGAGCTACCATTTCAGAAGGCTATAGAAAGAGTAAACTACAGCGGAGAAAACTCAGGAATGTAGCTTGCGAGTTTCAGCACAGAATTATATATTATTTCCTCACAGCCATAATCAGAATATTGTTTAGCCTCGATCGTATATCCCACTGCCTCTAATCTGAATTACCTTTTTTTAAAACTCAAGTATGTGATCTTGACTTCTGGGATAAACTGCATCTCCCTGACTACCATTTATATTCACCTTTATATATGACCCAGGAGAGAACCTTTTGGACTTGGTTGATTTCCCCCCCCCCCATCTAAGCAATATTACACACACACACATACACTCACCCCAAGCCTGCTATTAGTTGTTCTTGAAATCGTACCATAGCTAACAGAAAATGGGAAGACAATTTGGAGATGAACTATTTGACACATCAGAGGAATCATACATCAGAGTTTTAAGGATGGGAGATATCTCAGCAGGCCTCAGGGACTTTTGAAATTACTTCTAGCGTCATGGTACTGTGATGCCTGAGTTAGCTTTTGAAAGTTATCAGCAGATGCTTTGGGTTCTTGCTCAATCCGTTTACTCTATTGCTCCACAGGTGTTTCCTGCTTTTGGATTGATCTCAAAGCTTTGCTTGCTATATCCTGAGAACTTTTTAAGTGAGCCTGGTTAATGAGATTAATGAAGACAATTTGGATGGAGGGGGGTGGGGGGGAAACAGGGGGAGAGAAAAGATAAGTCTTTTCTTAATGATAATTCTATAGTTAGCAGTTATTCAGAGTCCCTGAAAAATAATATTCTGGGGGAGAGAGGAAGAGGAGGAGGAGTCTAGATAGTGTACATGGCAGTACACTAGAAAAATAGAAGAGAAAGAACCAGACAAAATCACAAAATGTAAGGACCTGCAAATAGAAGTAGAATGACAAAAGAAAGCAGAAATAGCATGAATAGTGATAGGCCCCTTGGGTACAATCCCAAAGCATCTGGAGCACCACTTGAACACCATCGGCACTGACAAAACCACCATGAGTCAATTGCAAAAGGCAGCTTTACTTGGGACAACTTACATCTTGTGACAATATCTTTAATACCAACAGCTGCCTTAGGAAGGACTCAATAGGTGGATAAGAATGCCAAATCCAATCTAAAAGCTGGTTGTCTATGTGACCAACCATTACAATAATAATATTTCAAGGAGACTCACATAAAGGAGACTCACTCTCACCACTACTCTTTGTCACTGATTCCTCTGTCAAAAATACTAAACAAGTCATGCCGTGCTGTCAAACATCAAAAACATCTGCCACTTCCTTTACATGGACAATCTGAAACTGGCAGGGAATCATAATTTTAAAATGTGCTGTTTATTTTTTTAAAAATCCTATTCATTATTCACACCCGATAATGTTCAATGTCACTCTAATAATATTCCACAGTAATCTATGAGCCATTCTTCTCCTATGTAGGTAGTGGCGCAGTGGTTAGAATGTAGTATTGCAGGCTAATTCTGCCAACTGCCAGCAGTTCGATCCTGATCAGCTCAAGGTTCACTAAGCCTTCCAAGGTCAGTAAAATGAGGAGCCAGATTGTTGCGGTCAATACGTTTATTTTTTTACCTAATGTCTAAAAATATCTTCAACATATAATACACCACAATAATACACAGGCGTACACGGGCAAACAATCGATACAAACTCAAGGTAAACCGCTCCAAACTCGATTGCAGAAAATACGACTTCAGCAACAGAGTGGTCAACGCCTGGAATGCTCAACCCGACTCCGTTGTTACAGCCTCAAACCCTCACAGCTTCAACCTCAAACTGTCTACTGTGGACCTCACCCCATTCCTAAGAGGTCCGTAAAGGGGGCGTGCATCAGCGTGCCTACCGGCCCTATCTTACTGTCCCCATTTGTCTGTATTTACTTCCTTTGTTCATGTTTATGTTCATACCTATACTTGTTATCTTGTACATGTTTGACAAATAAATAAATAAATAAACATTTTAACAGTCCTCATCAGCACTGATATATAAAATGTTTGGGATAAATAATCCAAGTTATGTGGGGGGGATTCAAAACATGTATATAAAGGAACAGTAATCCTTTTAACCCCTTTCAGTCTGACTTTACTTAATCTAACTTGGATGATTTTAAAAAGCTAAGTAAGGTTAAATCTGCTTGATATTTGTATGGGAGTCCATCAGGAAAAACTAAGGTGTTAAAGTAAATTTGGAATTAAAAAGGGGGGAAAAAATAAAAGCAACAGTGAAATAAGTGTCAGTGTACTTTTAATTCTAATGAAACAACTAAATGTATGTCAGAGAGCATGAATTGGTCTTAGAGCCGTGGTGGCACAGTGGTTAGAATGCAGTACTGCAGGCTACTTCTACTGACTGCCGGTTTCCTGCAATTTGGCAGTTCGAATCTCACCAGGCTCAAGGTTGACTCAGCCTTGCATCCTTCTGAGGTTGGTAAACTGAGGACCCAGATTGTTGGGGGCAATAGGGTGACTCTGTAAACCATTTAGAGAGGGCTGTAAAGCACTGTGAAGCCGTATACCGGTAAGTCTAAATGCAATTGCTATTGCTATCTATGTTGCTGTGGACGCCTATGAAAATAGGACTTCATATGTTCATGATAACTGCAGTGAATTGTCCAGTGAAATGTAATAATGGCAGAATCAGAGATGAATTATGTGCAACATGTTGAATGAATGCTATCTGGAGCAAGAGTGTGTGTGAGAGAGGGATGGCTGTGTGTGTGTGTGTGTGTGTATGGGGGATTTGGGTTCCATGACTGACTCGTGGGTACAATGATGTGAATAGATGTGAACAAGATGAGATATTTTAGAAAACAGTTATTGGATATTCAGAGTTCCAAGAATGAATGAGATCTTAGAGACAGAGCTGCAAGAAGTAAAACTAAAAATAGAATGATTGCTGGAAAAGAAACTATAACCCTTGTATGAAACAATACATTAACAGTACATACATTAATCTTTCAACAGAATGAATGGAAGACAGATATAAGAAGAGAAGATACTGGAGTGGTTTGTATCAGTGCAAAGAATTATGTTTCAGAATGCCACAAAGTTATTCTAACAGGAAAAAATGAAAAAAAAAAAACCCGATGCCCAGTAGAATTATTAAATGAAACAGACAATGGATAAAAAAAACAATACATTTGATGATTGCTGAAAAAAATAAAGATGACGGAGGGATACTATATAATATGCATTGAAAAAAATATAGTTGGAAAACCCAAAGGTGCTTTTTTCAGGAGGCAACTGGACTTTCTTGTTTTTTCTTTGAAGACATTTCGCTTCTCATCCAAGAAGTTTCTTCAGCTCTGACTGGATGGTGGGGAATGGAAGGATTGATATGCCTTGCAGACAGTTGGTCATTTGCATTCTTTTATTAGAGAGTTGTTGAGGCCACTTGGAGGTCTATCTGTGTCCTCAGGGTCACCTGAGTAGTGCAAGTGGGTGTAGAGCTGCTGAAAGGACTATGTTGTAGACTAGAGATAGATGATGTCGTATCCCTCCCTTTGTGACATATAATTGCAAAAATGTTGTCAGAGAGCAATGGGTGTTAATGTTACAGATAGTCCTTGCTTAATGACCATTCATGCAGCGATTGTTTGAAGTTATGATGGGTTACAACCATTGTGGTACCCCTGCAGTCACTTTATCAAAATCTGGCCACTTAACAGCATGTTCATTTTGATGACCACAGTTGTGTACTTAAATGACCCCACCTGCCAATCTTTCTCCATCCCTATCCTTTTGGCTGCCCTGAATTCCACCACCATTACCTACCCCTGCTGCCCCCCCCGTCCCCCAGATTACTTTTGCCATCTTGTTCCAGGATGGTGAAAAGGGCAGAGATAGGGAAGAGATTGATGGGGCGAACTGAACTGGAGGTGAGTACAAGAAGAAGGAGGTCCTCACCTAATAAAGCACAGTCCTTGCCTATCGACTGTAACCAGGATTACCAGAACTGCCACCGCTAAGCAGTGCAGTCTCCCCTCCTTTTGGACCCCGCCAGCTGGAGTAATCGGGCTGACAGGACCCGCAGCATGCCTCCTCTGCTGTCACGAGTGGGACGGGCCAATCCCAGTGGGGTGAGACGGTCCATCAAGTGACCTGGACCCATGCCATCAAAGGCTTTAAAGGTAATCACCAGCACTTTGAATTGCACCTGGAAGCAGACTGGTAACCAGTGCAGTTCGTGGAGCAGTGGTGTTACAGGGGCCAGTCTTGGGGACCCCAAACTGCTCACGCCACTGCACTCTGCACCAGCTGTAGCCTCCAAATCAGAGGTGGTATTTTGCCAGTTCGGACCGGTAGTGGCGATCTGGGGGTGCCCCCCCGCCCCGGCTCTATGTCGTCCTATTTCTGCATGTTTTGAAACCGCACGCATGCATGCAAGCCGCGTATGCAAGCCACGCATGCAAGCAAAGCGCATGCATGGAAGGTCACACGCATGCACGGACGGGCCATGTGCGCTCACATTTGCGAACCAGTAGGGAAAGTAAGTGAATATCACCACTGATCTAACTGCTCTTCAAAGGTAGCCCCATGTAGAGTGCATTACAATAGTCCAACTGCGAGATGACTAGGGACTGAACAACTGAGCGCAAGGAGTCCTGATCCAGGAAAGGCCGCAACTGGTGCCCAACTGGTTACAGACTTGAAACTAGAATAATGATTAATTTGAAGCATGGATGTCTTACCAGCTTTGTAGCTGACATGTAAATCAGTAGTGGGTTGCTGCCGGTTCAGACCGGATCCCCCCCTACCGGTGGCGGAAATTTTGACCCGCTCGCCAAACCGGCAGCGATGGCCGGCTGTCCACGCCCCCGAACCGGTTCTCTGGTCGCCGCGGCCCTGCAAAGAATGCTGTGCGCATGCGCAGAGGGTTCTGCGCATGCATAGAGGGTCATTTCTGTGAAGTGAACGCGCACTTCCATTGCGATGCGAACCGGTAGGGAAGGTAAGTGGAACCCACTCCTGATGTAAATCTCTCTCTGTGTGTGTCTCTCCCTCCCTCCCTCTCTCTCTCCATATAATTCCAATTCAATAATTACCAGACTGGAGAAAAGGCAGATTTTTAACTTTATACATGAAATAACAGTTTTTCACAATAGATGGAATTTTGACATGGCTACTGTAAATAATCTCTTCCCATGTGAAAACAAACAAAAAAAAAAAGCAACATATTTTCAAGTTCCCGTAAATTACTAGTGGGTCATATTCCAGGCTAGAATTTGTTAACATGTTAGGATACCTCTGTTCAACACAGATGTTATCTTAGCCAATTTATTTTGACATGCTGATGGTGCACACCAGTCAGTATCCCTATTTTAGTTTCGTGAAAAGGTAATATGAATATTTCTTTAAACGTCTCACAGGTTTTTGTTTTCCTTCTACTGCAGACCACAAAATCTCAATGGTTTTTGAAACTAGTATAATTACTGGGCAGGACTTTCCGAGGAGTTGTTTCAGCCAGAGATGGAAGTGGAGAATGGCTGAGTTTGTTCCCTAGCTTTATTGATGTTAGTAGCAGAGTTCAGAAACTAGGTTTAGTTAATTAACTACTACTGCTGAGTCTGCAGGGAAAACGGGAATTGTATAAAGCCCAATTACTATTATTGCTTGTAGTAATAATGTAGCTTCCTCCTCTGTGAATTCAGATTCCTCAGGAAATATAGCAGTAAAGGTATTAAAACATGTTAAGACAGTAATAATATTATACATCAGAATCATAATAATGGAACACTCATATTATTCTCATTAAAATTTAAAAATATTTGAATATTATGAATATCAACTCATATCCGTATCTCCTTGATATTGTCATTTCTATATTATGGCATTGTAACCCTCTTTTATTCTGTATGAAACTTTCAGAAATGTAAGTTTGTTTCTTTCACAAATTTGTCTGAGTTTTTAATCAGAGATAAATGCTACCAACAACATTTGTTTGGATGTGTTTGCTTCCATATGAGCCATTGGCAAATTTTGTTTACATTATAACACAAAAATCAAAAGTATCTGTTTCTAGAGGGACAGTTTATAGGTCTTGAAGTCCTTTAATAGATTTATTATATATCTTTTTTCAGTAATATTCACTAGATCAGTTGTATCAAATATTTTTTGGGGGGGGGGAGCTATGAAATATAAATACTGAAATCAATAGCAATCTCAGCTCTGATGCCAGTCTTCTTTATTCTTTTATTAAAATGCCTTAACTATGAAGTGAGAACATAGGATGCAACAACCTTGCTAACGTTAAACAGATCTAATCAGTATTTGGGTGCAGGGGGTTGGAGTAGACGACCTCCAAGGTCCCTTCCAACTCTGGTACTGTATATTGACTTCTATGTAGAAGAGAAATACAATAGCTATCTGTGTTTATTTCAATTTGTAGGTGTTGTGTTCCGACTTAACAAGCAGGTATTTGCATACCCGCCGCTGATTGGGTTAAATCAGTGGCGGGGAGTTTGAAGCGTTGTCACTGGCCAAGCTGGCTGCGGGGAGCTCCATAAAGGCGGCTTCCCTGCCGCCAGCCGCCAGTCTGCTGTAGTTAGTGCTAGCCGTTATTAAAGTGCTGAACGGGTCTTTCGTCTTGGCTGTTATTCCCGCGCCTATCTAACACTGGCGACAAAGGCAGTGGGAGAAGACGACTGAACAAAGGCACCTCGTGGCATCCATCGGCCATCTTAGCAAGTTCCGACCTCCACCGGCCAAACAACAGGATGGCACAACAGCACTCTCCAGCACCAGCATTCTTCAATCCACAAACAGAAGAATGGCGCACATATATGTCCAGATTTCGCATGTTTTTGGAAGCGAACAATGTTCAAGACTTGCCGGACAACAGGAAGAGAGCTCTTTTCCGCACAGACTGCGGACCCAAAACCTACAAACTAGCCGAG
>QLTV01001832.1:296533-335715 GCA_003457575.1 Thermophis baileyi
CATCATCTATTTATTTTATTTTATTGTTAAACTTCTATGTTGCCCATCTCACCAGGACAACTCTAGGCAGCTTAGTCATACAATTAAGTACCATATAAAATATTATAATGATGAATAAGAACATATGTTTAAAATTCAATTAATATTCAATTAATCAAGATGGAAATGAAGGGAGCAAAGTGCACATAGGGGGAAGTGGGGTCTGTCTAATCCATTAATCACCTCCAAGATGCCACTCCCCCATTGTGACTCCAGGCCAGCTGACAGAGCCAGGTCTTCAACCCCTTTTATAAGGCCAGAAGGGAGGGTGTGGATCTCACCTGAAGAAGCAAGATGTTCCTGAGTGCAGAAGCCACAGCAGAAAAGGCTCTTCTCCTAGACCCTGTTAGCCGATATTCCTTGACCCCCCCCCCCAGGGTTCACAATATGCCTCTTCTGCCAGTGAAGGTGGGGTGGACTCATCCCATCAGGATGAGCTGGTTCCTCAGATACCTATGCTTTTTCTAAACCAATTAGCACAATGTTAATCTCTGACATTTATAGTCATGAGTCTGAAGCATCATATAGGACTTTTCTGATAAGCCAACGGAGTGTTAAAAAGTACTACTCAGTTCATTTTTAAACCCTTGGTCATAGAACTTTTTCTTGTTCAGTTATTTCCACTGTAGAAAACAAACTAGGCACCCTTGCATAATCATGGGTAGGTCCTGTCATTTTTCACAAAAACAGTGCTGAAATCTTGAAAGAATGCCATACCTCTCCAAGGTTCCACAAAACACTATGAAGGACCTTAATATTTACCAATATCTCATGAATTCTGTCAATCCTGTGAGATTTCAACTCAATTTGATGAGTTGCAGAAACAGTTAAGGTGATTTATTTGGCCAATGGATGCCATAGTAGCTGTGCTAAATGATTCAATAATCTGGACTGCCAAATCATGATATAACTTCTCCCATAGTTCTATTGCTTCTGTAAAAGTTTTGGTCCATGAATGTAAATTACAGAATGGAAGACTAAACATCAACTTTAATCAATAGTGAAAAATAAGATGTTTACATAGCAATTTTAAGTTTCCCTGGGCTCCTTTTCATTTTAAGGACAAGACTGACTCTCAGTTGAAAAAAAAAAGTCTCTAAATCCATAAAACAGTGTCCTATGCAAGATAGCTGTGTTTTGCCTGCATAAGGAGCTTCTCAGTTTGAAAACAGGACAGTTCTCTTAAATGGAGGCATGGATCGACATACGGTAATTTACTTCACTGGGTGCTTCATAGCATCTCAAAGACTCATCCAACCATGCTAGTAAGCAGGCACAGATGTCTTTTTCTGGCAGTTTTGGGTTGTGACTGGAAGAATCTGGCTTCTGTACTACTAGAACTGTTAAAAGTGTGTGTATGGTGTGTGTGTGGTCATTTGAAGTAGACACTGGACTTCCTTTTCAGAAGCTAAAGCTTTTAAAGCTGCTTCAAAGAGGTGCTTCACATGAACATAACATAATAATAGAATAACAGAGTTGGAAGGGACCTTGGAGGTCTTCTAGTCCAAATTCTTGCTAAAGCAAGAGTTCCTATACCATTTCACACAACGGCTGCCCAATCTCTTCTTAAAAACCTCCAGTGATGGAGCACCCACAATTTCTGAAGGCAAGCCATTCCACTGATTATTTATTCTAACTGTCAGAAAAATTCTCCTTATTTCTAGGCTGGTTCTATCCTTGATTAATTTGCATCCATTGCTTCTTGTCCTGCCTTCAAGTGCTTTGGAAAATAGGTTGACACCCTCCCCACCCCCATCACTCTCAGAGAAAAGCACATTTTGGAAGATTGGCAAATCTTTGGTAAACTGGCATCATAAGGTTTATTATTCTTGTGAATCCTATTATTGCAACGCGCTCTACATGGGCCTACCCTTGAAGAGTGTTCGGAGACTACAGTTGGTCCAGAATGCGGCTGCGCAAGCTGTCATGGGTGCACCTAGGTACACCCATATTACACCAATACTCCGCGAGCTGCACTGGCTGCCTATTGGTCTCCGGGCACAATTCAAGGTGTTGGTTATTACCTTTAAAGCCCTATATGGCTCAGGGCCAGGTTATCTTCGAGACCACCTTCTACCACATAGCTCCCAGTGACCGGTAAGATCCCACAGGGTTGGACTCCTCCAGGTCCCGTCAGCTAAACAGTGCCGGCTGGCGGGCCCGCGGGGGAGGGTCTTCTCTGTGGCTGCCCCGAACCTCTGGAACCAGTTACCTCCTGAGATCCGGACTACCCCCACCCTGTTGGCCTTCCGGAAAGCCGTGAAGACCTGGCTGTTCCGGCAGGCTTGGGGCCATTGATCTCGCCTCTGTAATTTGGCGAGATCCGGCCATGAAATGGTGTGTATGAGTATTTAGTTGTTTTTTAAATGTTTTTAATGTGTTTCTTTTTAATAGTTTTTATATTTTAATAATATTTTTTTATATTGTTGTAAGCCGCCCAGAGTCCCCTGGGAGTTGGGCGGCATAGAAATATAAATAAACTAAACTAAACTAAAACTAAACTATACTGCAAACAGTGTATTTTTTGCAAATGGAACCCGCTCCTTGTTTAACATCTAGTTTCACACAGTCACATTCATTCTGTTGGCATTACAGTTGATCTCCTTTTATAAGATGATCCCCACAGTGCCAGGTCATTAAGAACTGAGGTGAATAAAGTGAAATTTCTAGATGTGAAAATTGAAGTTCATGGGGAAAAGAGTATTATTGTTTCCCAGTAATTAATGTGCAAATACACAGCATTTAAATGCCGCTAGAGCTGTGATACTAAGTGTATTTATATGGATATAAAATTGAGTACAATTAAGGGGGATTTATTTCTCTATAAATGTGCCAATTTAAGAAATTGAGCATGGAAGAGGACCATTCACCTTCTTACTGCTTTGCCTGTAATCTCTCTTTTTCTGTCTGTCTCCTGCCCCCAACCTCCAATATTCCTGTTTACAAATTAGAAGAAATTGACTGGAGTACAGGTAGTCCTCGACTTACAACCACAATTGAGACCAAAATTTCTGTTGTTAAGTGAGATATTTTTAAAGTGAGTTTTGTCCCATTTTACGACTTTTCTTGCCATAGTTGTTAAGTGAATCGCTGCAGTTGATAAGTTAGTCACCTGGTTGTTAAGTGAATCTGGTTTCCCCATTGACTTTGCTTGTCAGAAGGTCACAAAAGGTGATCATTATAAGCCACGGTGGTGTAGTGGTTAGAGTGCAGTACTGCAGGCTACTTCTGCTGACTTCCTGCTTGCCTGCAGTTTGGCAGTTCAAATCTCACCAGGCTCAAGGTTGACTCAGCCTTCCATCCTTCCGAGGTGGGTAAAATGAGGACCCAGATTGTTGGGGGCAATATGCTGACTCTGTGAACCGCTTAGAGAGGGCTGTAAAGCGCTGTAAAGTGGTATATAAGTCTAATTGCTATTGCTATCACATGATCCTGGGGCACAGCAACGGTCATGAGTCGGTTGCCAAACATCTGAATTTTGGTCACATGATTATGACAATGCTGCAAATTTTGTAATTATGAAAAATGGTCATGTCACATTTTTCAGTGCCGTTGTAACTTTGAATGGTCACTAAACGAACTGTTGTAAGTCAAGGACTATCTGTATAAATATTTACCTAGATGTAACCCTTCTTCCCCTGCAATTGAGATTATCAGATGTAAAAAAAAAATGTTATGTATGTATGTATGTATGTATGTATGTATGTATGTTACAAAACCACCCAGATGCAAACATGGCCACCCATCCTCTGGATGGCTCACAATATGTAGAAGCTAGAGCCCAAACTATGCAGAAATGATCTATATGTAATAGATGCTCCCATAATTTCTAATTTGCATAATTTTGGGTTCTAGATTGGTGGTATTATTTCCAAACCAACTTTTTCTACAGTATGATTTTGTTTTTATTCCCAAAAGTTTTATTAATGCAAGGCAGAACAAATTTATACCATATTTTCTGTCCCTTCTAATTCAAATTGATGGGGGGAAATTTTCCTGGTAAATTATTTTAAAGAAGAAACTTGGGAGAAATATTCACAAATTGTAATTTGGTCACTAAGTCGCCAAGAATTAATCGAGAAGGTCCTGTTTTTCAATATAATCTCTGTTTTCAAATGTCTTATCTTCCTATCCTTCCATTAAATCCTAAAAGGAGACATCAGGAGGAATATTTTCCTACTGAGATTTTTCAGGAATGATAATGTCATATATATATGAAAGTTTTTGGAAAATTTAAGTAACTTTGGAGAACTTTGGAGAAAAGATTCCATTTTTCTGTTCACAAATTTTTAAAAGAAAATGCATTTATAGCTATAGAAGCAATTAGATGAATCAGTTTTAGTATCATCTGGTTTTTGCCAACTCTTTCATTTTTTTATATTGCTAGTAAATATTTTTCCATTAATAAAATACTATTGTATAGTAGCATGATCCTTTTTTATTGTAGTATTTTAATTACATTGTGCTAATTGATAAAATAGCATAAAGTATTATCACTGATATGATTTTACATATAGTACCAATTACTATCATTTCTGAATGTTTCACTAATGACCATATTATTTATGTAGTGCTTTATGAAAGAATGTTTGTATATGAGAGAAAGCGATCGCCCTGAAGTCAGGCTGTGAGCACCTTAGCCTAGTAGGGACTTCAACATGGGAGCTGCAGTCCAAGTTCAAAACTTTAGCCATCTCAAAACACTGGCTCTCAATTGGATTTGCCATAAGTGAAAGTGACAAGGTGGCCTTTATTTATTTGCTTGACTGACATAGCTGCCATTATTGTAACCACAGTCCCGGGCTCATAGGACAATAAAGACAAAATTCTGAAACAATCACAGTGAAAATTCATGGCACAAACTCTTCTACATATCAACATACCACATTGCTGAACTCAAACCCTACCCAACACTGGCTAGAAATGACAGCTATGGAGAGGTGTAGATAACAACATTTAAAGCATGGGACCTGGAGTACACCTACTTTATCTGACCTCGTAGGATAGGCAGAAAGCCTTATAGAGAGGCAGTCTCACAAGTAACTTGGTCCCTTGCCATTTATTACCCCAGAGAATTACCCCAGTGGGAAACAATATCTAGACCCATTAAATTCTGTTTCATTGTACCTATGGGTATTTCCATATGGGGAAATTTATGACCAAAGGAATGTCTTCACAAACCTCCTGAAAATCCATCCTCATTTATGTCTGAAAATCCATCCTTTATAAATGAAAGGAAAAGTGATGAAACCTAAGTATTTGTACAGTTATAACCCATCTGATTTCTAAACAGACAGTTTTAAATCATGGGAGAAGGGGAAAAGGATTTGATGCAATTTGGAATGGCAGAACTTCTAAGAGTGTCACCGCACTAGGTAGTGCCGGAGGTCAAATTCTGCCAGAGAGATTAATTCCCAAAGAGTACTTACCAGTTAATTTTCTACCATTTCTCATTCTCTTTAAGAATGAAAATGAACTGAGAAGAAATTACTCCATTTTTGACTCAGCCTTTAAAAAGAAGTCTGGCTTGTTCTCTTTGTGTGCTCAAGGCTTCAGGTAGAATATAGAAGGCTTTAGAAAATAATATAAGAGCCTTTAAAATGGAACGAATGACAATTTCATTGCTCCCTGATATCTATCCTATTGTTTATCAGGGTGATTAGGATTGGTTTCTAACAAGCACTGACTATACTGATCTGACACAGCAAATTAAATCATAAAACAACTAATGGCACATTCCTAACCTCCTCTTGAAATTTACCATGTACTTTACTCCTGTTGTGGCCTGTCAGCCACCGGCCCTTCCAGGAGCTGAGTCAGATGAGGAGGCAGCATGGGAGGCAGGGCCAGCATCAAGGCAACCTGAAGAGGGAATGGAGCTGTCAGAGATAGAGACAGAGGCGGAGCCTGGGCCATCCAACAGCCCTCAGATGGAGAGTCAACAGCCCCCAGGTCTGGAGGTGGCTGATGATGAAGAGGAGGAACAGCTGGGTCCAGTGCCTGATGCGCAGATGTGCAGAAGGCAGAGGAGAGCAGAGCAGTGGAAATCTATGGGCTGATCCTTGGGACGGAAGAGCCACCGCTGCTAGCGAAGCCCCACCCTAGCTCTGGGGATAAAAGGCAGGGGGCGGAGATGAATAGGTGTGGCAGACAACTATTCATCTCCCTGCCGGACAGACTTGTTAGCCTGCTGTAAGAGAGAGACTTTTGTCGGGGCTACTGGCGCTCCTAATAAAGGAAACATTTATTTAACTACAGAGGGTTTGTCGTGTTTGGGAGCCAGGTCAGAACAACTCCACTCTTTGACTGGGTCCACATCTGAACACTTCCATCATTTTTTTTTTTCAGTTTACACTCAAATCTTAACATTAAATGTAGGTTTTTTCGAAGAAGAGGTTCCCATTTCCTCATTAATACAATAAAAACCAGGTCAGTTTGATGTAATCCAAGAAATAGCAGCACCAGAAAAACAAAAACTACACCAAGTGGCTAAGGTGTTGGATCTAGATGAGGAAGACCCTTGTAGAATTTCCTGTGGCACAGAGAATTGCTCTTACATAAAATGATGAAATGGTCTCAAGGTTAAAAGGGTCTAGATAAAGTTGGAGAGATGCCCACACACTCCGCCTTAAACACTCAAGAGAAGAGGAAAGTTATAAATGCAGGAATGAATGAATAAATATATAAATAAAACATGGGACAGATAATAGATTTTTGACAGAGAAAGAATGATCTGTTTCAAACTAACACTCCAATTCTAAACATATTTATTTAATGTGTGCCTGGTGAACTGATCTTTATTTATGCATGCATTTCTTTACTGAATGCAGTTATATTCTCCCAGACCTCAAGGCAGTATATTTAAGGCACCCCAGTGAAGAAGCATCTTACATATACTATGCTGAGTGATAGGGGTTGGCCTAAAGGTAACAAAGTGAGTTTCATGGCTGAATTATGATATGAATCATTTTTCATACTCCTAGTTCAGCCCTTCAACACAATGGCTTTCTTTCAGCCTAATTGTATATGTTTATACAGGTAGTCCTCAACTTACCACCACAATTGAGTCCAGAATTCATATTGTCAAGTGAGAAATTTGTTAATTGAGTTTTGTCCCATTTTACAACTTTTCTTGCCACATTTGTTTGGAGGTTCTAGCAGGGGAGAGCAGCTATCGTATACCCTTGACCGAAGATCGGTACACTCCTTCTATCTGGGATGGTCGTCCTCTTCCAGCGAGCATGCAGCTTCAGGAGGACGCACATGGAGTGGTGAGGGAGGAAGGGAGCCAGCCAGATCAACTGAATCAACCCTGGCGATCAATGGGGTGACAGTTGTTGTAGCCAGATCGCCCTCACATACCTTGCCACATTTGTTAAGTGAATCACTGCAGTTGTTAAATTAGTAATGTGGTTGTTAAGTGAATCTGACTTCCCCATTGACTTTGCTTGTTTAGAAGGTCGCAACAGATGGTCACATTACCCCGGGGCACTACAATGATACACCATGATAAATATGAACCAGTTGTCAAGCATCCGAATGTAAATCATGTGACCATAGGAATGCTACAACGGTCATGACTCATAAGTGTGAAAAATGGTCATAAGTCATTTTTTTCAGTGCCATTGTAACTTTAAACAGTCAGTAAATGAACTGTTGTAAGTCGAGGACTACTTGTACTGTAGCAATAGCAATAGCACTTAGACTTATATACCACTTCACAGTGCTTTACAGTCCTCTCTAAGCAGTTTACAGAGTTGGCCTATTGCCCCCAACAATCTGAGTCCTCATTTTACCGACCTCGGAAGGATGGAAGGCTGAGTTCAACCTTGAGCCGGGTGAGATTCGAACTGCCGAACTGCAGGCAGCTGGCAGGCAGCCGAAACAGCCTGCAGTACTGCCTTCTAACCACTGCACCACCACAGCACAGTACCTGTGTATGCATGTATGTATGTATGTATGTGTGTATGTATGTATGTATTTATACACACACACACACACACATGTACACTGGCATAAGTGCGTATGTTTTTCTGGATGGGAATCACACATTTCTAATTCACAATGAGCAATGCAGATGTATTTCCCATTTAGAACATGCCTTGGTTCAAGACAGTAACAATCTCCTGGCAAAGTCCCCATAAGTTTTGATCAAGCTTTCTATTCTGTGTGGTACACAGAACAAGGAGAGTAATTGCAGACAAATCAGAAGAACTGGGTAAATAAAAGATTGGTGGTTGTGAAAATTATTGACTGTATCTTCAGTTTAGTTAAGGTGCAGCCAGCTGAATGTAGCTCGCGTGTTTGGAATTTATTTTCCTGGACTTGGGGATTTAGAAATCCATTGTCCATGTGTTCAATCACAGGAAGATGGCAGTGCCTTTGATACCAACCTTTCCATTATATCCTTCTCAGACATCTCCTTTACCCTCTGCACATGGAGAAAGATGAGTTCTGAAGCAGATAGAGCATTTTTTGGGACTCAGAATCCTACAGAAGTAATCTTCATAGCAGGCACGGAAACATATGACAAGGATGCAATGGAGGAAGTAGACTAATGTGACTTTCTCCAGTCTCCCTCTCTCCTGTTCGTAATTATGGAGACAGGCAGAATTTATGAATAGGACTGACATACACACTTGATCTTTTGATATCAGATTTCCCTGTTTATCTATTTCAAAAAGCTACAAATCAGCCAACGATCTACACAATGACCTCTTCTTTCATTTGTCAGTTCTCTCTGGAATCAAAACAACATATTGAATACCAACGCAAACATAATAAGATTGTCAGGTCTCTTACAATCACCAGTAGCAGAATTGCCTTTAGCTGGGAACTAGTGAACCTATAACTCCTACATGTATAGAGAGCAAGAAGCAGTGGAAAGCTGGCATTAATTCCTCATTACAAAAGTACATATCCCTTCTGTGCAGTCTGATCCTAACTGTATTTCCTCTTGCTGGTTTTTATTGAAAATTACCTACACCGCATAGAATTACATGCTTAAGCTTAGCTTAGCTGGAGCCTTGCAATTGCCTTTTTTCTTTTTCACTCTGGAAAGCTAACCAAAGATTTAGAGAACTGAGGATGAGAGTCATACCTGCTTGAAAGCTAATTTAGAAAAAGAACTTTGGACCTGTCTGTGAATAGAACACCTTCCTGCTATTCATTAGAGCAGGAGCAACTTGGAGAGTGGGCCAAAACAAAAACAGAGTCAAAAAACAAAACAAAACAAAACAAAAGACCCTCTGCTTAAAACAGGGGTGTCAAACTCGCATTGTCACGGCGGCGTCATGTGACGTATCGGGACTTTTTCCCCCCTTTGCTAAACCGGGCGGGGGCGGGGCCAGCACGTGAGTGCTGCGGGCCGCAAGTTTGACACCCCTGGCTTAAAATATTTAGTTCTCAGCAGCATGGCTATATCAAAGACTAAAAGGATGCTGCAATGGATGGAATGATACCAAGAAGAGAGTCTTATGCAACCCTCAGCTTTCAGGGTGAAGGGTGCATTCAATCTACTTTGAATAAATGAATTCCTGTGTGCTCAGGGTCAGGTTATCTTCAAGACCGCCTTCTACCGCATAGCGACCGGTGAGATCCCACAGAGTTGGTCTCCTCCAGGTCCCGTCAGCTAAGCAGTGTCAGCTGGCGGGCCCGTGGGGGAGGGCCTTCTCTGTGGCTGCCCCGGCTCTCTGGAACCAGTTACCTCCTGAGATCTGTACCACCCCCACCCTATTGGCCTTCCGAAAAGCAGTAAAGACCTGGCTTTTCCGGCAGGCCTGGGGCCGCGATCTCGCGGTTGTAATCTGCGAGATCCGGCCATGATGGGATATGCATGAATTTTAAATTGTTTTAATGTTTAATGTTTTTAATGTTTTATTATTGATTAGGATGTTTTTAATGAGTTTATGATGTTTTTAATGTTTGTTGTTTGTTGTTAAGCCGCCCAGAGTCCTTTGGGAGTTGGGCGGCATACAAATATAATAAATAATAAAAAATAATTGTTTTCTTTCCCTACATTAATGCCAGAATGGATAACACAGACTCCTGCCTTGATTAACCTACCATGATCTTGTATCACATAATGGACAGCAATGTGAATGATCCAAACCATCATTTACCAGCTACATTATTTTTATTCTTTGCTATCGGGTAGACAACCGTTACATCAAATATAGCAAAGTAAACTAGGCTTGCATGTGCCTTTTTCTATACTGACAATTATATCAGCGTATAAAACCTACTAGCTGAACATAATTGTTGGCAATGTTCCAATCAAAGCAGATTTGATTGAATCTGCTGAAAGAAAAGAAATTGTACATGATGGGCTTTCTGTTAGAAAGGCTGTAGTTCATCATTGTTATAACTTAAAGTGCAGCGATGCAGCTGGAGGGAGCATAGAGCAGCTGGAGGGAGCATAGAACAAGAGCCGAGGTGGCGTAGTGGTTAGAGGGCAGCACTGCAGGCTACTTCAGCTGACTGCTAGCTGCAGTTTGGCAGATCGAATCTCACCAGGCTCAAGGTTGACTCAGCCTCCATCCTTCGGAGGTGGGTAAAATGAGGACCCAGATTGTTGGGGGCAATATGCTGACTCTGTGAACCGCTTAGAGAGGGCTGTAAAGCATTGTAAAGCGGTATATAAATCTAAGTGCTATTGCTATTGCTATTACCTTTTCAAATTCGTTGGCCAGTGTTACCTTTCTATCTATAGCCTTGAGAAACGGGGTCATCAGAGTTTGTATCTCTAATTAATGCAATGATTCTTGCCCTGACCTCCTTTTCAACTGAGAATCAGTGGTTCCTGAATTTATTTATTTTTTCCTGGGGAATGCACATATGTAAACCATCTGTATGTCAGCTAGATTAGATTTAAGATTCTGCTCAATGCAAAAAGCCCCCAGTACTTTAAAATCTCATCCATAATAATTTAATCATTGCCATTATACTAAGGAGATTTTCTTCAAGTCGCTTCGAGGTTCAGCATTCAATTCATTCATATGGTATTTCTTACACTAATAGAAAGATTCATTAGGAAATAATCTGAAGGGCTTAGTGCTCAATAGTATGCTAATAAGAAGTTCCTCTCAGGTGAGAATGGATCTTCTCTATGCCTATTTACTCACTGGTTTAAATATGTGTTAGTTACAAACAAAATACAAAACCAGGAAGATCAAGACATAAACAAATGCCTACAATATATTCTTCATTCCAGAGCAAATTATGGAAGCTAATTCTGGATAGGGATTTAAGGTACTATGCTTCAACGGCATTACACAAACTGTGTTGTTTCCTCTGGTTGTCTCAACAACCACTGGATTTTCGTCTTCCTACCAATTTTATGGTTCTAACATTCCTACTTTCTAGGAGTAGTATAAGGTAATGGTAGGCAATCTGATATTCTTTAGCTATTGTGAGCTACAACTGGCGCAACCCTTTGCCATAAACTGGGGCTTATGGGAGCTGAGGCCTAAGACATCTGATACCAAAATTGCCTATTGTGTCCATGGACTGTAATTTGACTCTTCTTCAACACAGGACATTTTCACACAAGGGCTTTGCGCCAGTTTAGACTCAATTTTGATCCGCTTAGAAAGTTGGGCTGTCATATTTTTGACCCAGCATTCAAGGGCTTCTGTGATTGGACAATCAAGACCCCCCCTACTTAACATGCATCATATGCATTGCATTTATGTAAAAAAGGGGTGGCGCTTCTAGTACCCAGTTGGGCCTGCCCTTTGAACCATGTTGATCTCCTTCTTGATTTTTCTTCTTCTTTTTGTTTATCTTGCTGAACTTTATAGAGTTTGTGACCAGGCCATTTTTAATTGGGAGAGTCTTGCCCCACTCTACTTTCTAGCTCCAAACTTGGGGGGGGGGTGGGGGGAGGGGCGGGTTCTGGGTTTTAATTGGGAGAGTCTTGCCCCACTCTACTTTCTAGCTCCAAACTTGGGGGGGGGGGTTGCAGGAATGGCAACTTCTGCTTAGCAATTTCTGCTCATAACAGCTGCTCTGTTCTCCCTCCCCCATGAGGAAAAAAAAACTGGATGGGGGAGATAGCAACGACTTTTCCTTACTTCTGCATGAAGTGCGGATGAGAGTTTTTGTTACTGTGGAAGGAACAGTACTATAGGCAGGGGCCGTGACCGAATGCACTCTGTGCTTTTTTATTTGCCAGCTGGAGAGAACACTGAGGGTTTCAAAGCAATGTTTCATGTGGGTTAGTTTCAAACTTAGTTTGAAAGGTTGAGGAGGTTGTGGGGGCGGAACTGCCTACGGAAAGAACCACCACTTGTTGCTGAAAAATGCATCTCCCTTGGTGTGAAAATTATCAGCATGCAAGTATGTACCATAAGTACATATAGCATTTAATTCTTTTCTGAAAGTATCCAAGCACCCACGGTTATCATGCTACTTGATTGGGATGCTATATACATATCTCATTGGCCAATAGTTTTATTTGAGCCACACCTTCATTAGTATAGCTCTACTTAGTCATTGTAAATCTTCCATGTACTGAAGTATCCCAAAAGATAAACATAGCCAGAATTAGAACACAATTTTATATATTGCATATCACAAGTAAAGTACTGTACTCTAAAATCCAAAATACTGTTTTATCCCTCCATAAAGATAACATATGATATCCTAATCCTGTTATAACTTTGTTGGCTGTCTACAAGGCCTTATGACTTATCTGTATGAGCTAGAGAAAGTAAAGATGATATTTTCTGGCTAATTCTAAGATAACCCTGAAAATCCACCTCCAAAGAGAAAAAAAATTCCAGAATGCATAAAAGGTAGATTTTTCACCATCAAAATAATCAGAAGTAGAATATTCATCTTGACTATTTTATTTTGTGATATAGGTTCACTCTGTTGCTCCCTCTTGAAGTACTGAGCAGGTTTGGTACGACTTAATGAATCACAAGTAGAATTAAAACTTCAAATCAGATCAGAAAAACTAGTGAAGGAAGATAAGAAAAGGGCACCAATGAATGACAGGCGGGATAAATCTAGAATTAACATTGAGTGAATTTTTGGGACGACAAATAGAGGAGTGTTGTGGTTTCTTTTTCGAACCAGAAGTAATCAGATTTGTCTAGATTCAATAAAGACACAAAGCAGTGAAAACTCAGTTGGCTGGCTTTTTGTATCTCCCTTCAATAGCTAGGGGAGAGTTCTATTTTGTAAAACAAGGAAAGCTTACAAAAGAAAAGGAATTGTAAACGTTAAATGCTTTCAACTAGTTCAGAAACTACTACCTCACTTTTAAAATTATACAGGTAGTTCTGGACGTATGACCATAACTGAGCCCAAATTTTGCACTGTTAATCAAGTTACGTGAGTTTTGCCCCATTTTGCGAATTTTCTTGCCAGTTATTAACACAGTTGTAAAAGTGACTCTGCTTGTCCATTGCCTTTGTGTCAGGCCTGGAAGCCATCTTTTACCTTTTTGTATTCAGGCCTGCCACATTTTCTACTGTGGGAAACTGGGAGGGGGGATTGTATGGAGTAGGTGATATGTAGTAGTCTAAATAACATTCTTTCCAGAAAGTCAAGGTCGCTGTGCCCTGCAGCTGTGATGAAGTGACTGGGAGGCATCTTCAGTTTTGGACAATGCCTGATTGGATCGTGTGATGGACATGTGGGTGCTGGGCAGGGACTTGGACTTTCGTTTGGGTGGAGAAAACCCGGAAGCTCTCAGATTTGAGTTTTCCCAGATGTGCCAATATGGCATCTCTAATAAATTGTAGCTTTGAGGAAATCCAAGCCTCGGAGTTTCTTTTCGTTGCGGGTGTTACTTGGAACCCTGACACTTTGCTTGTCAGAAGGTTGCAAAAGGTGATGACATGACCCCGGGACAATGCAACCGTCAAAAATACATGCCAGTTACCAAGCATCTGAATTTTGATCACATGACCACGGAGATGCTGCAACAGTCATAAGTGTGAAAAACGGTCATGAGTCGTTTTTTTCAGTGTGCTTATTAACTTTGAACTGTCATTAAATGAATGGTTGTAAGTCGAGGACTACCTATATTCCTGTTTTAATGATTTTTCTATAAGCTTTATGTATACTCAACCCTTTAAAGTCTAATTTAACTGGATCTTCGTATCTTCCTGTTCAGTATCTCTAATATATTTGTTTGATGCTGACCTATTTGTTTTCTTAAGCTCTATGTAGCCCAATGGTAACTCTCCACAGAGCTAAATTCATTTTTCTAGTGTTCAGTCTGTCTTTTATCTTTTTTAGTTTCTCTTTTGTCCAAATCTTCCCCCCCCACCCCCCACCCCTTCAGCTGCTCTGCTTGTGTGTTCCTGACTGGGCTTCCTGACATTTCTTTTCTTCCCAGTCATGGTTCCCTCACACTGAGTCTGAGGAAAGGTGGGGAAAGTGCCACTTTCTCAGCTTCTGCTTCTCTCTTTCTGAGCAGGGTTGTCTATCCTTAGTTTTACTTTTTACTTTCACTCCTAGCTTAGACTCTGTCTATTCAGCCTTCATGAGGCCTACATCTGAGAGCTCCCAAATACTGTAGCCATCTTTTTAATATTTATTTGTTTGTTTATTTATTTATTTATTTATTTGCCATGTTTATGTAGTGTATATAGGAGGCGGTGACCCTTTGAGAGCTGTATGCAATGAAATTTCATTTTAATATATGCTGATTAGTATACATTTAAAGTGACAATACAGTTAGTCTAAGTCTACGTCTCCTCCTCCTGCCTTATCTGCCCAATACAGATTGGCCAGTGCTATTTGATTGGCAGCCGGGCAGACTTAATATCTGCTCAGGCCACTTGTCCCTCCATAAGGCGGTACAGATACAACCTGATTGCAACATTTTGATCAATCACAATGTTTAAAAAAATGTGCATACCTTATGCTGTAACATTTTATTTTGTATATCATTAGTGGTATATAGTTATATAAATAAATAATCTGTGTTATTTTTCTCAGCCCTTTCATAATTTCCAAAAATAGTGTAGCACATAATTAGCACAGTGTTTTTCCCCCCAAATAATGTAGCACAGTCCTTTTTGGGCTGCATTCGAAGTACATGTTGCCTTTAGTTTAGTAAATTCTCTTTGCATTGCTGATTGGCAAGTTTTAAAAAGCCAACCTGGGATATTCTGACATATAAGTTTCCACAGGGGAAAGTGGCATTTGCTGATGTAATCCAACAGTCCCGACCTTTGCTTTGGGGGGGGGGTTGGTTCGTTGCAAATGCTAACTTTATAAAAAATGGTCATATTTGCATTTTGAAAAGAAATGAAGTGTCTGAAGGGAATAAATCCAACCCTGAAAATTGTACTAATCCCAAATGTAATTATCCCTGTAAGTATTTCCCTGAAAGTTTTATACTGTGCCTTTTCAATTCTTAATGTTACATTCTACACCTTAATTCACTGTTTGAATGTTTAGAAGAATAACCATTGGATTCTGCCTGGTAAGTCATGTTTTAATCACCTCTCTGTTAGACTACTGCGGCCTTTGGATACAGATCCGAAGCTGCAGCTGATACAAAACACAGAAGCTAAATGCAGAATAATACAGGACCTGTTTTAAAGTTTCTTCAGTGGTTACTAATATGGTTCTGGGGCAAATTCAAAATGCACGTGATGGGCTGTTTGCTAAAACAAAGCAAGGCTATGGCATATACTTGAACGAAAACCCGGAAGTCTGTAATTGTGGAGCCTGTCTGGCAAGGACAAAGAATGCTTATGCACAGAGAATATGCATGCGTAAAACTTATATTAATTTAGAGAACTGATAACAGTAACAAAGAATTAGACATCCTGCATACCACAGCTAGAGGTTAGGAATAGGGATGGCCTGGAGCAAATAGAATGTGTATTAGATAACTCCTGAAGCATTCATTAGCCAAGGCTCAAGAATAGAGATGGCTAGAGTCCAATAGGATTATTGTTAGATCATTACTAAAATGTTTATTAGATTATTTGTTTTATATATATATCCCGTCTTATCCTGCCTTACGCTTTAGTGAAATTGTATAAAGCTTTCTTAATTCTATTGTTCGGGGTTCCTTGGCATTTTCTAGCCAGGACCCCTTTTCTTGGAGCACTTCAATAAAAGGAAACAAAACCTGCACCTCGTGTCTGGTGTTCTTCATCGGCTTCGGCACCAGGCTCAGACCCAAATTGGGGACAACACATGTCCTTTCATTATCTTTGATGTCCTACATGGTGCAAGATAAGTCGGAGTGTGGGGAGTGGAGGGTGTGTAAATATTTGCCTGAGCACCTGCATAATAAGTGAAAGAAGACAGCTAACTAGAACAGTGATAAGTGAACTTTTTGTAAAGTTTTACACTTGTGCTTCATTCTGATATTAAAAACTCCACCCCTCAGTATTATAATGAGGGAAACATGTTACACACTAAGGATATTATAAGATATACAAAGCTTATGCACAAGTACTAAAATGATGAGTTTGCATTAATCAATGAATGGTTTTTATATGTTCTTTTTCTTGTTTTAGGAAATTATAAAAGTTATGCAGAAACAATACTCCTTCTTGATTAAGACATCAATAAGGCACCCTCTTTGCTCCTGCACAGAAATGAAGAACTTTTAAGTGCCTCCCCTGATTCAGTATGTGTTTTGAGCAAGGGGCTTTTGAGCAGGGGGCTGGACTAGAAGACCTCCAAGGTCCCTTCCAGCTCTATTCTGATTTGATTTGATTTTGTCTATTGCACACCAGGTTCAACGGATCAGCCAGGTTTTCTGGCCAATACTTCAGATAATATCTTGTCAGAATAGAATCTGCCCAACTAGTCTAGTATCTGTGAGATGATTTGGGTGCTTTTTTGTGGGGGAAGAGGGTAGTTATACAATAAACTTACCCTATATTTTTTATGACATCCTTTGAGGTCTTCCTAATACCTCCCAATCTCTTTGGCTACCCATATACTCCTTAGTGGCTTACCAAGACCCACTAAAATATGGATGACTGACAAATATCTAGCAAGACCAGGGACCATGATATTGTACATCAACAGTTGGAATCATGGTAGCTGATTGTGCAGACATAAACATCCCCTGCTTTAATGATAAGCACATAAATCTGAATCCAATTATCCCAATAGCACAGACTTTCAGCTATCCTGTATTTCTATCAGCAGCCAATCAATTGTCTCCGGAAACACTATAATCCATAAATGAAGGCAATATCTTCCATGATTCTTCACCATTCCAGCCTATAAATGCTACCACCATTTTTTTTAAAAAGATGCATATAAACTTCTTTATGCTCATATATCTATTTTATAAATTATTATTTTATAGATTATTTTAAAAGGTGTAGCAAAAAATAAATCAACAAAAATGGAAAACTGAAAACCCTGATTAAGAGGATCATCTGAGGTCAGAGAAATTCCAATTTGCCACATCCAACAATGAGTGTGCAATGCATGACTTCTGAATTGATTGGAACAACATCAGGCTAGGCAAAACAGCAGGGACTTCAATGGAAATCTTTCAGTGATTCAGAGTGCCCCCTACACATATACAACGGCTAAAGCAAATAGAACTCGACATTGTGGAACGAAAGGAATGAATTCAATAGTACAACACTAAATAACATAGGGCTTCTTCCTCATAGCTTTCCTAAGCAATGAAAAGTACAAGTCAGCCTTTGATATGGAAGGGTTAGATCTATTTATATTTCAAAATGCAATGATTGAGATGACACAGCTAGTATTCAACAATAACCATAGACCATAATGAAGAATTGTTGCTCTGGAACCTGTCTGCCTTTTGTGCATCAAGCTGCTAGAGATAATACTTGAGAGAATGATGTATGTGCTGAAAGAATCCCAACCAATTCATGACATTGTAGGAGGACAGCCACGTTACTCTACAAACCAGGTGGCTGCTAGTACCTTTTCTGACTAATGAATACTATTTGTTAGTCAGAAAAAGTGCTATCAGGACTCCTGATTGATTTGTGACCAATTCATGGAAATTCAAGCTATCACAGGCTACTAATCTCCATGGCAGTGTACTGCCTGGAGGTAGTACACATATGGGCAACATTCCTTAAATTCTGACTGCTAAGGAGCAACAGTGAAGAGTTTATGAAAGTATCTACCTTGGTCTTTATCTTAGGTTTTCCTTCCTAGTTAGTTTTTATCTTTATCTTTATCTATCCTTATTTTTAAGAGCCATGGTGGCGCAGTGGTTAGAATGCAGTATTACAGGCTAATTCTGCTGACTGCCAACAGTTCGGCAATTTGAGTCTCACCAGCTCAAGGTTGACTCAGCCTTCCATCTTTCCAAGTTCAGTAAAATGAGGACCCAGATTGTTGGGGGCAATATGCTGACTCTGTAAAGCACTTAGAGAGGGCTATAAAGCACTGTGAAATGGCATATAAGTCTAAATGCTATTGCTATTACTATTGCTAAAATACAACCCATGTTTTATCAACTTGTCAAAAGGATAGCTTGAGAAACTTCATTACTAGCTTTGCTGAAATCAAGATATACTGCATCTACAGGATTCCCCCTGTCTACTAGAATGCAGGGGGATTAAAGTACTAAAGGAGCTGTGGTGGCGCAGTGGTTAAAATGCAGTATTGCAGCTAATTCTGCCAACTGCCAGGAGTTCGATCCTGACTTGCTCACGGTTGACTCAGTCTTCCATCCTTCCAAGATTGGTAAAATGAGGACCCAGATTGTTGGGGGCAATAGGCTGACATTGTAAACCACATAGAGAGTGCTGTAAAGCACTGTGAAGTGGTATATAAGTCTAAGTGCTATTGTTATTGCTATTTATGAGTCTGGTTTTTGTATACATTGTTATCTTTTCTTTTTGACTCAAGCTGAAAATTATCCCGTACTTATGGTTGGAGTAGGATATCGAAACTGTGGATCAGTAACAGGGTCCTTGACCTAATACTCCTGAGGTCTTCCTGTGGTTTAATGTGTTTAATAATAGATGTCTCAAATCACTATAAATGGTCTATCACAGGGGTGTCAAACTCAAGGCCCGGGGGCCGTATCTGGCCCGTGAGGTGCTTAGATCTGGCCTGCGGGGCCACCCTGGAAACAGCAAAGGACTAGCCTGTGATGCCTCTGCCACTGAAAAAGGAGCCCACGAGGGCCACCCGCGGCCCTCCTGAGCTCTGTTTTCACTGGCAGAGGGTTGCAGGAGGCCATCACAGCCGAAAACGGAGCTCGGGACCCCGTTTTTGCTTGCAGAACGCTTGGTCCACCACAGGTGCCCCCAACATGAGTGACGTTGAGCTGGCCACGCCCACCTGGCTACATCCACCCCAGCTCCCCGAGGTCAAACACAACCCTGATACGGCCCTCAATGAAATCGAGTTTGACACCTCTGGTCTATCAAATGAAGAGTTTTCCAAGAAAAGAAGCAAGCCAAAGATTTGGAGGCAGCTAAGGAGAACTACAGCAGTGCAGATTATGGGTGATATTTGGAGCAAGTTTCAACTGGAAAGCATAAGGAGACACAACAGCCTGATAAGGATTATTCATCTTCTGAAGGTTGTTGAAGTAAGTGCAACAAACACATTGCAGAGGGACACTTAAAGCTTAATGAATATTGTTACCTTGATGTTTAAAAATCTCCCACATCTCTAATTTTACATTCAGTGGCTCGGAGTCCTTGAATTCAAAAGAGGACACATTTGTCGTATGTGTGTTTTGCATGTATCTGACATCTCCATTTCCTACCTCATCTCTTTGTTCTTGGTACAAATTTTTCAGGAAATGTGCAGCCTTGATGGTGTTCTAAATATAAAGTTCCCTGTCCTTTCTCACACTGGCAGCCTGCAACCTAAATGGGTACTGCAAATAATTGCTATGTGTCGTATCGGTGGCTATAATTCAGTGGTGCATTTGGTGAATCCTCTCTGTGTTAAGTGGTGTAAAAAATAGGCTTCTTGTTTCATTCTCATCTACCATATTAATGTTTATTACTTTTATTGCTGCTAATTCTTTTTCAAAGAATTGCTTCTTTGCCTTGTATGTTTACAGGCAAATATACAAGCCAGGTACAAGGTGGTACCGTATATCCCAAAGGACTGTGAAAGGACTGTATTGTAAACAGGAGATAGGTGGTGTTATATCCCTCCTCCTCTGTCCACCTATCTCCTGTTTGCAACACAGTCCTTTCAGCAGTTCCAAGAAGACTCCACATCTATTTGCACTATTCAGGTGACCCTGAGGGCACAGATGAACCTCCAAGTGGCCACAACAACTCTCAGTAAGAGGGCTAATGACCAGATGACTGCAAGGAATATAAATCCTTCCATTCTCCACCATTCAGCCAGAACTGAAGTAGCTTCTTGGATGAGAAGCGCAATGTCTTCAAGAAAAACAAGGAAGTCTAGTTGTTTTTTAAAAAGCACCTTTGGGACAACCATGACCTGGGTGACTGAGAATCTCCATAGACATACAAGGTGGTATAGTTAGCTATCTCCAAGTCAACAGAAGAGACCGCATATAGATGCATACAACGTCTATAGCTCAGAAGTAATATGGCTGGGGCTGATAACTGGTTACAGGGACAGAAACCCATGTCTATCTCTTTTCAGACATCTAGGAGACAGATTATTCTAAAAATTAATTATTGTTCCAGGACATCTTCCTAGAGTTTTGATAGGCCAATAGTCTGGCCTGACAAGTAATACAATGTGTTTAAACTTATACCTGACATAAGGTGAAATGTATACTTTTTCCAAGGTGACATCTGAACAACATGTCTAACTCAGAAATCTTTGTATGCTGGGTGGAAGGTTTTGTTGTGGAAGGCTTATTTCTGGAGATAATTGGAGCTGAGGTGATTTTGCCTATTAACACCTGAGACTCGGACACATTACACTGAAGCACAAATTAGTTTACTAGCAGTACTGGAAGCAAAGAGGGGTGGGGTTATAATTCTTATGCAGATTAGGGCAGGGTTATATGATAAATGCAAATTAGAATATACATGTGATTGGCTGTAACACCCAGGCATTTCATTGGATATAAAGCATTATGTGCCTAGTGAGGTCAGTGAGATTATTAGGATGTAACTATGAGGTTATGAAGCAGGACTAAAAGACAATGGGGTTTTGAAAGAAGAAACAAAGAGTGTTTCATTAACATAGTAGTTATTTTCTTTTGTTCTCCTAGAGCTCTGCTAGATTTCCAGGAACTTTTGCCAGCTTATTAACCTTCCTTGGCCTTTTAAATATTTTATAGCCGAACTGACAGCTTTAATTTCTCTGAGAAAATGTATTTGAGGTGGGGGCTTTTAGCTTGACCCCCAAAATTCTCTGCACAAGGGAAGAAGCGAAGGAGAACAAGAGATAATGGTAATGAAGGGTAGGAAGAGAGGCATAGAAAGAAGAAAAGACTGGAGGACTTGCTGTCACATCAGAGGCCATCATATCGAAGGTGTGCAAGACTGACAGAGAAAAAGAGGCATTACTTGTTGGTTGTTGGGATGCAGGTGGGGTGGGAGTATAGGGTTAGAGACTGCTGTATACTGTGATTCCTCTGCTACTCAGAGCAAGGGTTAGAAATCAGGCAGATGATTGAAAGGACTGTTGTTTAGAGTTTGGGGGGAAGGATGCAAATCTGAAAAGGAAGTGTTGCCTTGCATTCCCCTGGCTGGAGGAACCTGGTCCCATCTATGTGGTTTGGAGGTCAGTGAGGCTTGTCAGGTGAGATGTGGCTGCCAACACAAGTGTAATTGCTAGGGCTGGGGACTATGGACATGTAAGAGGTCCTCTGCCATATCAGACATGCCAGCTAAGAAGTAGTGCCTTTTAGAGAGTGAGGAAGATGACCTTGACTGAGATGTGCAGGATCTGGCAACACATGGTAAAATGCATTTTAAATCCATGAAAGATAGATAATATTCAGAGGTAGCACAGACAAGCAGATATCTGCCTAATTCACTGAAATATAATAAGGGGAAAGGAACACAGCACAGTCTGATTCTGTTATTACAGCCATTCTCAATAAAAAATAGTTTAAGTCTTCCTGTGGAATTGATTTCTGGGTCTGGTCCACCTAGCGGCAGGGGTGGGTTCCGGATTTTCCTACTGCGGGTTCGCTCAGGGATGTGCCGCGCGGGCGGGTCACGAGTGCACGTGCATGCGTAGTACCAAAAAAAAGCTTCTGCACATGCGCAGAAGCAAAAAACAAGATGGCGGCACCTATGGCGCCGAGAGAACCAGCTCGGGGGTGTGGCAGGCCTGGGTCGCTGCCGGTTCTAGCAACCCAGGCCGCTACGTTACTAATGGTTCTATAGAGCTGGTCCGAACCGGTAGGAACCCACCTCTGCCTAGCGGGGATGACAGGTTGCGAGGAAAGACTACCACTCTTAGTGTGAAGGACAGAGAGCAGTTACAAAAGTCCTCCTAAAGCAAGGGTATAGGGAAACATGCATCCCTCACCCAAGAGCCCTAAGGAGAGTAGAAGTCCAGGTCTAAAGGATACTAAGATTAGTGAGTTTTCAGTGATGATAAGTGGGAGCGGAAGAGAGCACTAGTTGTGATCGTTTTGGAAAGATCTTAGGGAAAGTGACTCATACTTTCATCATCTCAAGGCTAAATTATTGCTTCACTCTACTTGGGGCTGCCTTGAAAGTGGCTGCAGTTGGTATAAGATGTGGCTGTTTCTTGCAAGTAGGTAAAAGTCACTTTAACAGTATGACACTTACTTTCTGGCTGCCATTCTGGTTGCCAAAAGCTTTCCACATTCCAGCTGAGAGGGCCTTGTGGGTGATCCTGAGGTTGTCATGGAACAGCTTGCCTCCAGAATCCTGGATGGCTTCCACGTCATTTTTAGGCAGATGGTGAAGACGGTTTGGGGACTTGATTGGATATACATTTGGCTGCCTTGTTCTTGGCTTTTGCTGTCATTGTAATTTATATATTTCAGTCTTATTTTTTTCTCATTTTACTGAAAATCTTTGTAAAATGAATTTGTTCATGTATTTACAGGATTTTTGTGGCTACCTATTTCATATGATGACTCTGGGCAGCTCAGAACAATCCATTAGGAACATAGTTTTTTAAAAAAGTATTTTCCACCTAGGTGTGAGATCAATCATCTTCGCAGCTCAATTCCCAACCCTAGCCCGATGCCTGGGGGAAGAGTCAACCCCCCAGAAGGCTAAAAGGGCAGGGATCCCTTGGGTCTCAGGGAGGAAGCTGTTCCAAAGAGCTGAGATGGCTGCCAATAAGGAGCCCTCTAAAGTCCTACCAGATGGCCAAATTTAAGGAAGGGGACCAGGAACGTGCCCACCTATCTAACCTGATAGAACAGGCAGATACATGCAGGAGAGGTGGTCCCAAAAAGTAATTTCGCCACGGCTATGTAGGACTTTATAAAGGGAAACCACCAGAAAACCAGTTCAGAGAATATGGGGATTTTAATCTAGCTCAGTTTCTATATTTAAACACAGAAGCTACATTATTCACGTTGTCTTGTATGAACTGCACCAATAGAGGCTAAACCAATTTCGTTGTATTACATGATGTATAATGGCAATAAAGGCTTTGACTTTGACTTGACTTTGGCTTTGACTTAAACACAGAAGTCATATGGTCTGTAGTTGTAGTTTGTCCTATACATTAGGACTAACCATATAAAACTCCTACTTCCCCTGGAAACTTTTTACTAGTATGCCTCATTCAACCCTTCTGTTATTATTTCCCAGTAATGAAACGCAAAAGAAAGAAAAACTTCAGATATTTTTTCATCCTTACCTGTCAGAAAGTCTGTTTCCTTCTTAAAGCAATTATATGCCAGGTTCTTCCCTGCTATCTCCTATACATAGAGATCCTACAAAGTTTGATGCTTCCCCCCCCCACTCTTGTTTTTGTTTTTTTTTAAATTTCCTTGGAATCAATTGGTCTTCTTCTTGGTCCTCCCAACTTGATGTGTTTCAGATGCATTTGCTTCAATTTTCATAATTCCTTAGACTGGAGATAATGGCACTTTGAATCCTAAAACACCTAGAAAATAGGTGGTAAGAATTGTTTGGCTGATTAATTCAACTTCCTTGTTACTCTCTCCTCTCCTATACTGTTTTTCTCTTTCATGTTGTTTTATCTCATTTATATGGAAGTTTACCCTTAGCTATTAACTCTATGACCTCTATCTCACTCTTATATAATTACAGATCCAGGCAATTCAGTGGTATTTTGTAAGTTGTAGGGATGTGCGAGCAATCTTGGAACCAAGTGGAGGAAGAATTCAGTGGTGTCAGAAAAGGCAGCACAATTCAGAAGTGGGGTCAGTGTGAAAGAAATGATTCAAAGAGACTCTGCTTTAATTGACTTGCTGTAAGTCAGTCTGGGAATTTGTGTTTACAGTTTTCAATACAGGTAGTCCTCAACTTACGTCCACAAGTGTTACCAGAATTTATGTTCCTAAGGAAGGCAGTTAAGTGAGTTGCACCCAATTTTATGATCTTTTTTGCTCCAGATGTTAAGTAGTTCACTTCAGTTGTTAAGTGAATCACATGATCATTAAGCGAATCCAGGGTCCTCCATTGATTTTGCTTGTCGGAAGCTGGCTGGAAATGTCGCAAATGGGATTCTCATGAACCCCGGATGCTGCAACCATTGTAAATATGTGCCGGTTGCCAAACACCCAAATTTTGATCATGTGGCTATGGGGAAGCTGTGATGATTGTAAGTGTTAGAGAGTGGGAACGACCACAGAAGACTGACTTCAGAACAGCTCTTTTTATTAGCTCAACTCCAGACAACCAGCAAAGCACGGTCTGACAGCTAGCTCTTTTATAGAGGGCTGTCAGACACAACAACCAATAGCGTTTGAGCATTCAAACGCTGAACCTGAGTGAAAACATACAGTTCAGTTAAAGTTCACTGAAACATAGCAAATCAGGGTTCATTCAGAGTTCAGCTAAACATAACAATTTATAGTTCATTTAGAGGTCAGTCAGAACACAACAGTAAGTCACTTTTTTCAGCTCCATTGTAACTTCGAACGGTCACTAAATGGATGGTTGACCTGTTTTTACGTTAAAGAGGCCCTTTGGAAACTCGTCTGGTTCTTGCTTCTTGAGTTTCCTAGCTACATAGGGCTCAAAATAACAGGCAGGTATTCAGATCTGAAACCCAACAGGTATTTTGAATCTGATATGGGCAGAGTTTTTCCTATCAATGGCACCTTAAAGAAGTTTCACGTTTTCCTGATCTTGCCTACGAACCCTGAAAAGCCCTTTTGCGTTCTGGAGGCATTAAAGAGGCAGTGACAAAATTGCAGCTTTTTAAAGATGCTGCTGAAAAACGCTATGTGAATATACCGATACCAGATCCGAAACGTTTTTCCCAGCTACTCAAAAAGACCTGCAGATTCCTAATAAATTACTGCCGTTTAAAGATAAGACTATCCTCCCCGTATTTGTTGAAAGTCTACCGAAGCATTTCTCGTAATGACAGCAATCCACATGACAGGTTATTACAAATGCCTTGTGTTAGTGCAGCTGTATCAGAATATACGTAACACCTGTTATATATACATGGTGGGATGTCACATGTTGGGTAAGCTTTGTGACAATTTTTTAAAAACATTTCACTGTGTTCTTTGATTATTAATCATGGTTAAATAAGATCAACCGCTCTTGGAGAACCATCCCTCCGGCTGTGACAGTTTTGCGTTTTTTGTCTTGGAAGGGTTCCAAATGTATCAGAAATTAAAATGAGCTTAAAGCTGGCAATGGGTGGGGGTGGAAGGAAATAAATCAAGAAATGTGATCTCGGTATGAGTTACGGTTTAAAAACTTGCATTAAAAGAATGATTGATTTGTTGTTCGTCACACTATTTTATCCTGCCTTTCACACCTCTGTCTGAAGCCTCATAGATTAGGGAACAAAGTGGCATTGATCAGTCTCTCCATAAGAACAAGATTGTCCTTCAGGGAAAATCAGCTTCTAAAGATACCCTCCAGAATTCCAGAACCTCTAAGAGTGACACATGGCTTAATATTTACCTATTGTCCTTCTTTTGAAAAACAAAGGTGGGGGAAAAAAGAACAGAACGATACTGATGCTTTAAAAAAATTATAGTTAAAAGACAGGGGACATTTGCGCTTCAATTTGAAATGCAAACAACACAAACTCATCTCCAACAGCGTGTTCAACAGTGAAAGGACACAGGGCAGAAAACATCTTGCAGGAAGCACAGCTCCAACTTCTCAACGAAAGAATAAGACAGATTAATTTTACAATTTTAGGTTTTGAAAGAGAGAGTGGAACACAAACTCCAAGAGCTGAAATTACGTCTACCAACAGAAATATTGGAGGAAGTCACAGAATTTATAAATAAGGCACAACTAGCACAATGCAACAAGAGCAAAGAGGCCATCTACGTTAAAAATGAACAGCCATCTCTCAACAGAGGGGGAAGGATACGACACCACCTATCTCCTGTTTACAACACAGTCCTTTCAGCACAGTGGTGAAATCCAATTTTTTTTACTACCAGTTCTGTGGGCGTGGCTTGGTGGGCGTGGCTTGGTGGGCATGGCAGGGGAAGGATACTGCAAAATCTCCATTCCCACCCCACTCCAGGGGAAGGATACTGCAAAATCCCCATTCCCTCCCCACTCCAGGGGAAGGATACTGCAAAATCCCCATTCCCTCCCCACTCCTGGGGGAAGGATATTGCAAAATCTCCATTTCCACCCCACTCTGGGGCCAGCCAGAGGTTGTATTTGCTGATTCTCCAAACTACTCAGAATTTCCGCTACCAGTTCTCCGAACTACTCAAAATTTCCGCTACCGGTTCTCCAGAACCTGTCAGAACCTGCTGGATTTCACCCCTGTTTCAGCAGTTCTAAAAAGGTTCCACACCTATTTACAGTATTCAGGTGACCCTGAGGGCTTAGATGGCCTCAATGAGTCACAGAAAGAGTGCTAACGACCAGATGATTGCAAGGAAGATAAATCCTTCCATTCTCCACCATCCAGTCAGTACTAAAGAAGTTTCTTGAATGAAAAGTGAAACATCTTCAAGGAAAAAGGGAAGTCCAGTTGCCCTTTGAAAAAGCACCTTTGGGACAACCATGACCCGGATGATTGAGAATCTCCGTAGATATTTAAAAGACAGTGACATGATCTTGGAGGCCTATGGGGGAATTTGTGGGTGCATGTTTCACTCAGTGTTTTACAGTTATACTTTATTTTCTGATTTTTAAAAATGTACAGGCCTTATTTCGAGGTATTTGTTATGATTCAACATATTCAGTTCTTTCCTACATTCCTCCAGGTGGGGAAAAAAATAGGTGGTTTTCTTCAGCTTGCCGGAAGCAGCCCTCAACCAATCAGTTGCCAACTGACAGATCCGTGTCCACTTTAGACTTGTTTTTCTATATAAAGAAAAAACAAGATTTTTTTAAAAAAAGGTTGGGAAGGAAGGAGGAACGAAGGGAAAAATAAATTAAAGCTGTCATTTTAAAGGGGATGATATGAGATGCAGAAATGCACAGGAATTTCTCCATATATTTCATTGTGAGCAAATTTGATTGTACAGGTAGTCCTCGACTTACAACAGTTCATTTAGTGACTGTTCGAAATTACGACATCACTGAAAAAAGGGACCTATGACCACTTTTCACACTTAGGACCGTTACAGCATCCCCATGATCATGTGATTTACATTTGGATGCTTGACAACTGGTTCATATTTATGACGGTTGCGGTATCCTGGGGTCATGACCGTCATGTGATTATCTTTTGTGACTTTCTGACAAGCGAAGTCAATAGGGAAGCCAGATTCACTTAACAGCCATGTTTCTAATTTAACAACTGCAGTGATTCACTTAACAAATGTGGCAAGAAAAGTCATAAAAGGGGGCAAAACTCACTTAACAAATTTCTCACTTAGCAACATAAATTCTGGCATCAATTTTGGTCATAAGTCAATGTACTTTTGGTGCCATCCAAGGAGAGTTCATTTTCTCCACAAGAGGGAGGGAAGATAGATGGGGAAAGTGACACTTTCACTTTTAAAAAGTCCTGAATGAGCATTGAACATTCTCTTTATTTACCTTCAAAATGCCATGTGTGCTCACGGCATTTCATAGCCAGCCTTCTCCCTGTGTCCTGTTTCCAGGTCATAGGACTGGAAGAAGTTCATTCTTGGAGGAAAAGCAGCTTGTTTGTAAATGTTCTGCAGTGGGTGTGGGGGCTTCATAAAAGATAAGTAAAAAACTGCTCAGTCAACACTGCAGCTGCAGAAGCTTGTCTGGGTTGATTGTTCTTCTAACCACTGATAGTATCTTCATAGCATCACCAAGCTGCCATTAACCAAGAGCCGAGGTGGCGCAGTGGTTAGAGTGCAGTACTGCAGGCTACTTCTGCTGCCTGCCAGCTGCCTGCAATTTGGCAGTTCAAATCTCACCAGGCTCAAGGTTGACTCAGCCTTCCATCTTTCCGAGGTGGGTAAAATGAGGACCCAGATTGTTGGGGGCAATATGTTGACTCTGTAAACCGCTTAGAGAGGGCTGTAAAGCACTATGAAGCGGTATATAAGTCTAAGTGCTAGTGCTATTAAACTGATGTTTGCGTGGCACAACAATGGATGGATTTTTCTAGAAGATGCTGTACGTTGCTTGTGGGGAAACAATTTTGGCTACTATGAAAAATACGAGATTTGAAAAGTTAAAATTTCAAGCTTGAAGAGGCTCTTCATCTCACACATTTTTTTAAAAAAAAGAATGTTTCTTCTTATCAAACATCAAAGAAAAAACAGGAAAATGAAAAGCCAGTAGACAGCAAAACCAAATGGATTTTTACTGATCTGCATATCCTTAGTGGTCAAATGTCCTACTTAAAACAGACAGTTGCTTAAATGGAAAGTCTGTCCTAACATGTTAAAGATTTTTTTTAAAATGAGACGGAACAGCAAAAATCTTGAAGTTGTCCAATAATAGACATGAACACATATACCAGTTATTTATCAATGTCTCGCTTGCTACAGTAAGATGTCATGTATATCAACAATCTTATTTTATAAAGCCTTAAAAACTAGAAGAAATATTATAGTTATATATTTCATCTGTTACATTTTGATAAGCCTTGGCAACTGTTGAGCAGGCTGACCTTCTAGAACTTTCCTACTGCCCAGCCCCTATCAATATTGTAGGAACGGGCTTTTACAACAAGATAAATATGTATGTACACACACACTCACTTCTCTTTATTTAGAATTGAAGATGAATGAGGGAAAAAGAGCCAGTTTGGTCTAGTGATGAAAGCATCAGGCTAGAAATCAGGAGATCATGAGTTCAAGTTCCGCCTTAGCCATTAAAGTCACTTTAGGCCAGTCACATTCTCTCAGTCTAACCAGGCCTGTCAAACTGGCAGCCCACGGGCTGGATGCATCACACGCAGGCCACACCCATCAGGCTCCGCAAAGGCAAAAAACATCACAATACATCACGTGACATGATCGAATTTGACACCCATGGTCTACTCTAACCCACCTCACAGGGTTGTTGTGGGAAAAACAGGAGGAGGAAGGTGTGTTGGATATGTTTGCCATCTTGAGTTATTTGCAAAAATAATAAAGACATGATAGAAAGAAAGAAAGAAAGAAAGAAAGAAAGAAAGAAAGAAAGAAAGAAAGAAAGAAAGAAAGAAAGAAAAAAAAAAAGAAGGAAGGAAGGAAGGAGAGGAATAAAGGAAAAAGAAGGAAGGAAGGAAGGAAGGAAGGAAGGAAAGGAAAGGAAGGAAAGGAAGGAAAATACAAAACATTTGCTAGACCAATTCTCGAATACAGCTCATCTGTCTGGAACCCGCACTACATATTGGACATTAATACAATTCAGCAAGTCCAGAGATATTTCACGAGAACAGTCCTCCACTCCTCTGCTCGCAACAGAATACGTTATGCCACCAGGCTTGAAATGTTGGGCTTAGACAACCTAGAACTACGCCGCCTTCGGTCTCACCTAAGCATAGTACATAAAATTATCTGCTACAATGTCCTACCTGTCAATGACTACTTCAGCTTCAACCACAACAATACACGAGCACACAATAGATACAAACTTAAAGTGAACCGCTCCAAACTCGATTGCAGAAAATACAACTTCAGCAACAGAGTGGTCAATGCCTGGAATACACTACCTGACTGTGGTCTCTTCCCCAAACCCCCACAACTTCAACCTTAGACTGTCTACTGTTGACCTCACCCCATTCCTAAGAGGTCTGTAAGGGGTGTGCATAAGTGCACCATCATGCCTACCGTCCCTGTCCTAATGTCCCCATTTATTATTTATTTGTAAAATGCAAACAACTTGGGAAGGAACATATATAGAACTGACATAGTCCAGAAAGAGTCTGACCTAACTATCTATCTCACTTTTAAAAAGCAGAGCAGCACAGTGCAGCATAGCACAGAGCTGCTGTTCAAAAAACAAAAGGAGTTTTAACCTTTCCTAAGAAAGAAGAAGAATTTTTTTCATAGCCCTGGACATTATGTCCCACAGCTTTTGAATGACCAGGGACTGCAAAAGGCATGAGTACACAAAGGTGAAGCCAAGAGTTTTCTGGAGGGGGAGGTTCAAGCTGGCCCCCATGCCTACATAAAGTTAAGAGTTGTATATTATTTCCAAGTCTCCAAGGAAACTGCTTTATTAATTAAACTGTTTTAACTGTAATTTTTACATGACTACAAAAAGCAATTCAGTTTATACATACCACTAAATCATTGTGTAGTTTGTATTCAGTGGGATGAAGTTGATCAATGTAGCTCTGAACTGCAGATGGAAAAAAAATATCCCTTATAATGTAATTTTATTTATTTCTGTGTGCCTTTGAGTCAGTGTTGACTCCTGGCAATTACTTGGATCTTTGCAGAATGACTGCAGGAAAATTAGGAAACTAGCCACTACAATGATAAACCAGTGTCTTCTTATTAGGCCAACTAATGCTATGACATCATGACACATCCACTCACTGAAATAATAATATACATGTTGATATAAATGAACCCATCTTGACTAGCAAAAGTGTAAAGCAAGGCTATATCCTTGTCCTGCTAATATTCAACTTTCGCATTAATGGCATTGTTGAGAGGTTCGCTAAGCCTGAATTCCATCCTCCTTTCTTTGCCAACTGCCTCATCTCTGATCTTCTTTATGTTGATGATGCAGCCATATTGGTTTTTGTTAAGGAATTGTGCAGAGTAACCTCTGGGCCCTGAAGGTTTGCACAGTTCACCGTAATGTTGCAGTAGATATGAGTAATGATTCAGTCAATACACAGATACGTTAAAGTGTATAACAGTAGTTTACTTAAAGAGATAGCACAGTCAAAATAACAGTCCGAATCATACACGTTCTATCAGTCAGTATTCAGAAGTACAGCAGTCTTCTTACCAGTCTTTCTTTGTCTTAATCAGCAAAGATTCTCCACTATCACAGATAGCTAGCTATACACAGAGCTTACTTTTAGACACGAAGTCACTCAGCAATGAATCAGCAAAAGAGAGAGAACTAACCATGTTCTCTAGCTCCCTCTTATGGCCATTACTGCCAGTCAGAATGCAACAATGCATTTAAAGCAATATGACATATATACATTAAACAGTGATTTGTGGCTTGTTTATATTAACCAACCCAACCGTTTGGACAGAGTCCTAACAGTTTTAACCAAAATAAGCCTCCAAAGATGCTTTAAAGCTCATCACTTTACTGCTCTAGAGAACACCTCAAAATAAAGATGTAAAAAAGATGTGGAGACTCTAGAAAGATTGCAGAGAAGAGCAACAAAGATGATTAGGGGACTGGAGGCTAAAACATATGAAGAACGGTTGCAGGAATTGGGTATGTCTAGTTTAATGAAAAGAAGGACTAGGGGAGACATGATAGCAGTGTTCCAATATCTCAGGGGCTGCCACAAAGAAGAGGGAGTCAAGCTATTCTCCAAAGCACCTGAGGGCAGAACAAGAAGCAATGGGTGGAAACTAATCAAGGAGAGAAGCAACTTAGAACTAAGGAGAAATTTCCTGACAGAACAATTAATCAGTGGAACAACTTGCCTCCAGAAGTTGTGAATGCTCCAACACTGGAAGTTTTAAAGATGTTGGATAACCATTTGTATGAAGTGGTGTAGGGTTTCCTGCCTAAGCAGGGGGTTGGACTAGAAGACCTCCAAGGTCCCTTCCAACTCTATTCTATAAATTACTCCAAAACAAAAGTACTGATATTCTCTAGGAAACACTTCAAAGTCCCAACTAGATGGATGTTTAACAGTAAACTCATCTAAATGAAGCTAAATCCTTTAAATATCTAGATCTCTATTTTCAGTTGTTCTAGTCAAACAAGGGACTTTCTATTAAAATCCCCCCCCCAGCATCCCTTGCAATTAACTAAATTTGCAGGCCAATTTGGTAACAATGATGCCCCAGCAGCTATTAAACTATTTAAAGCCAAAGTTCTGCATGGTGCTCAGTTGTGCATGTTTAAAGAGTCGCCCAGCTTAGAAACAATCCGAACAAAATTCTTGAAAATCTTGCTACAAGTTTCTAATTCATCTTCCAAGGCTTTAACATAACTAGAATTAGGCTGCATTTTCCTTGGGACATGATTAAGGTTTTCTCCTCTTAGAGATGTTGACACTCTGGAAAAAAATGCAGAGAAGAGCATAATAAGGGAACTGGAGATTAAAACATATGAATAACAGTTGCAGGAACTGGGTATGTCTAGTCTAATGAAAAGAAGGACTAGGGGTGACATGATAGCAGTGTTCCAATATCTCAGAGGCTGCCACAAAGAAGAGGGAGTCAAACTATTCTCCAAAGCACCAGAAGGCAGGACAAGAAGCAGTGGGTGGAAACTAATCAAGGAGAGAACCAACCTAAAAATGAGAAATTTCCTGACAGTGAGAACAATTACCCAGTGGAGGTTTTTTAAGAAAAGATTGGACAGCTATTTGTCTGAAATGGTATGGGGTCTCCTGCATGAGCTGGAGGTTGGACTAGACCTCCAAGGTCCCTTCCAACTCTTATTCTGTTAAATCTACTGGTGAAGTGTGTTCGTCTTGCCTTGCTGGATAGGTTTTCTTCTGACAAATTAATGGTGATTTGGCACATTGCAGTCTTACCTTATCAGCACTACCTGTCTTGGGGCTTGGTAAAACCCTGATTGAACTAAATTATAGAATTTGGGATCTAGCTATCCAAAATGCCTGGGACAAAGTCTCCCATCACTTTTATAACACAATTGCTTCTCCTCCCTGATCTATCACAAAATATTTCTTTATCATCTTCGGTGCTCCATGCAGGAGACTATTTACTTTGGTCTGAATTGGAGCACTGCCTATTAGGACAACAACTAGTAGATATACTGTATATGGCTCCCCTATGAAAGCTGACCTTATTTCAGTTCAGACCCGGAGGTAAAATCATGTGCTATTAAAATATCTATTGTACACCCAATGGCAAACAATTGATTAACATTTCCAATGGTTAATCAATCTAATTACTACTGTGACTATTACCCTTTTTCTTGAGTGATTTCTCTTCAGAAACTTCTAAGAAAGTTGCAAAATTCCTATTTATAGCTATATTTGTTAGAAACCATCTGACTAGCATTTTCTCTCAATTGTCAACTTATGTATTGTAATGTATGCAGTGCCTTTATTGTATTTGGTTTTGGAATATAATTAAACAGTGATTGATTTTTTTGGTTTGCCCTTGCCTTTTTTTCTAGAGCTAGAGCTAAGAGAGAAGGACTGCCCAGGGACTAAAGTAGGATTAGAACTCATAGTCACCCAATTTTGTGTCCTACTGCTTTAACCACTACACTAGACTAACCCTCTCTATCATCTATCATCTAATCATATATATCATATATTACACATCACAATTCACGTAACACATCAAGCATAGATCAGTTACATCATATATCAATTATACATTGCATATCAGTCATACCTTACGTATCACATATATCACATATCATATCTTCATGGACTGGTTGCATAATCAAACCTTCTGAATTCACAGAATCAGCTTGGAGGCTCCGAGAAACTCAGCCTCATATCTAAGCTGCTAACAAACAGTCATGCCTGCCCTATGCCCTGGCATATTTCTGGGTCTTGAAAAGCAGTCTGCACATAAGGAGCCACTGAAGTTTAATTCTTTGAAATAAAAACAATTCCAGGTATTCTTGAATAGGGTGGTGCACACTTCAAAAGTGTTTCTGAAGAAGTGCTTCAGACCTCATCCAAACACATCACCTTTCTGCTATTCATTAATTGCAGCCTGACCTTTTGCAGCCTGGAAAAAAAAAAGTTACTCCTTTCAGGAATTTACCCACCAAAGTTAACACAGTGACACCTTCCCCCACCCCCCCTTACTCAGGAGGAAGCCTGAAAAAAGGTCAAACTCCTTTAATGAATAGAGGAAAGTTCTCATGCAAAGTTTGACACATTTCCACCAAAGCATGTTCAAAGCATGTGTTGTTGATGCTTTTTGAAAAGGGGAAATAAAATAAACCCCCATCATAGTTTTCTGCATTATTGGCATGCAAAATATTGGAACTTGGGAACTCTGAGTTGCATTCATGGTTAACTAATACTCAGCAAATTAAGTACAAGTTTTTCCAAGCCCAGAAATGTAGGATTCTGCATAAGTGGTGCTTTAAAAAAAACAACAACAACTAAACTCTCTTTGAAGCTTATAGTTAGCTGAATTTTCAAGGCCAGGTATGAGGGACTCAGAATAAGATTTTTCCTCAGCAGCTCCTTCAAATCTGTATTCATTTGACACTTTTTAGACAAGCTGTTCAAGGTTGGTACCTGCCTGATTTTGAATGAAATACAATACAATTCCTTCCCACAGCTATAATTTGACCCTCAGGGCTGCCTGCGGGGTCATTTTTGCTTTCTCATCTGTCATCAGTTTCCTTGATGAGAAGCTTCCAAATGTAAAGTACAGAAGGGCAAATTTCAACATAATGAGACTTGGTAAACAGAGAAGCACAATGGCAAGAACATCCATTTAAGGATTCCACTGAATAGCTTTGTAATTTGTCGGCTGTCAACTTAAAAAAAAAAAAAAAAAGAACAAGGACAAGTCTTTTGCACAATTTCCTACTAATTTCTTATCTCTTTTCAGGGAAATTAGGACCATTTTTTTTTCTGTCTGATTTCTGAAGGTTTCTCATCATAAGGGAAATAATGATTTGCTACTGTCAGTCACATGATTCAATATGGTTTATGTGCACCTTCCTGGTCGGGCTTTGAATAATGTACTGCAGCAGGCAAAGAGAAATGGAAGAGAAATCTATAGCAATGTTCTCAATCTCAGCAACTTTAAGAGATGTAGACTTCAATTCCCAGAATTCCACAGTGAGTCTTACTGGCTGTGGAATTCTGGGAATGGAAGTCCACATGACTTAAAGTGGCCAAGGTTGAGAAACACTGGTTTAGAGAATGGGTTAGGCCAGGGGTGTCAAACTTGCGTCGTCACGTCATCACATGACGTATCGTGACTTTCCCCCCCTTTGCTAAAATGGGGTGGGTGTGGCCAGCGTGTGACGCATCTGGCCCGTGGGCCGCGAGTTTGACACCCCTGGGTTAGGCGTAAGGCAATTCATGGCTGAGCACAAGAGGTCTATCAATGTAATTGAATGAAGAAAAATACATCAATAGGCTACAGGTAGTCCTCAACTTATGACCTCAGTTGAGCCCAAAATTTCTGTTGCTAAGCAAGACAGTTGTTAGGTGAGTTTTGCCCCATTTTATGACCTTTCTTTCCACAGTTGTTAAGTGAATCACTGCAGTTGTTAAGTTAGTAACATAGCTGTTAAGTGAATCTGGCTTCCCCATTGAATTTGCAAAAGGTGATCACATGACCCTGGGACACTGCAACCATCATAAATACATGCCAGTTGCCAAGCATCCGAATGCTGATCATGTGACCATGGGGATGCTGCAATGGTCTTAAGTGTGAAAAAATGGTCATAAGTTATTTTTTTTCCAGTGCCATTGTAACTTTGAACTGAAAAAAAGGGTTGTAAGTCAAGGACCACCTGCACCATACTATTTGTAACCAGCCATGAGGATTTTGAACCGACAAAATATGTATTGTAATGTTTTTTATGATGAAAGCTCTTCCCATTTGTACTTCAGTCAAGATGTCACATGCAGATACATGCAATGGGAGGAGTTTCTGTCATGACATTGCAACATACATTCCATCCTTTGCCCCATCCTTTACTACTCCCCATGGATGCCCATGAAGGCTTCAACCTGGCCTACAGTTGAGAACAGATGTAGCATCTTAAGTTTGCACTAGTTGCTGACATTATGAAATATAGGTTAAGTTTCAGTTTAGTATCATTCATCACAGAATGCAGCTTATTGCCTCTGGCACTATGGAGTTAAATAGGAATTTCACTTCTTCACTTTTTTTCCATAACCATTTCCCCCCACGTTCCACTCTTGGCATTAACAAAACAATGATCTATTCAAAATCTTAAATCATCACCCTGGTATCCTTCACAATTCTGTTTAATTGTAGGCAATTACATACATCATTCTTCTCTCTATATACCAATGACTGCATCTCAAATGATCCATCTGTTAAACTACTGAAGTTTGCAGATGATACAACAAGTGATTGGTCTCATTCAAGACAACGATGAAACCACATACAGACGAGAGGTTGAACAACTAGCCTCGTGGTGCGACTGGAACAATCTGGAACTGAACACACTCAAAACCGTAGAAATGGTGGTAGACTTTAGGAGAAACCTTCCCATACTACCACCTCTTACAATACTAGACAACGCAGTATCAACAGTAGAGACCTTCAAATTTCTAGGTTCTAGCCAACAATACAAACACAGACTTTAGAGGATAATTAGAACTGCAGAAAAAACAATTGCTACCAACCTGCCTTCCATTGAGGACCTGTATACTGCACGAGTCAAAAAGAGGGCTGTGAAAATATTTACAGACCCCTCGCATCCTGGACATAAATTGTTTCAACTCCTACCCTCAAAACGATGCTATAGAGCACTGCACACCAAGACAAACTAGACACAAGAACAGTTTTTTTCCCAAACGCCATCACTCTGTTAAACAAATAATCCCTTCACCACTGTCAAACTATTCACTAAGGCTGCATTACTATTACTATTAGTCTTCTCATACTATCACCCATCTCCTCCCACTTATGACTGCAGGACTGTAATTTGTTGCTGATATCCTTACGATTTATATTGATATTGATTGTTTCCTGATTGCTTATTTGTACCCTATGACAATCATTAAGTGTTGTACCTCATGATTCTTGACAAATGTATCCTTTCTTTTATGTACACTGAGAGCATATGCACCAAAGACAAATTTTTCCCAAACGCCATCACTCTGTTAAACAAATAATCCCTTCACCACTGTCAAACTATTCACTAAGGCTGCATTACTATTACTATCAGTCTTCTCATCATTCCAATCACCCATATCCTCCAACTTATGACTGCAGGACTGTAACTTGTTGCTTGTATCCTTACGATTTATATTAATATTGATTGTTTCCTGATTGCTTATTTGTACCCTATGACAATCATTAAGTGTTGTACCTTATGACTGAGCTTGGTTGTTTTCTTGCAGACATTTCATTACCCAACTAGGTAACATCTTCAGTGCTTCTGGTCTATCCATGCATTGATTTTTTTGCAATGTGCAAGTATAAATAGTCTTATGTTGGAATCACATATTTGAAACAGAGCTTTTGTAAGCAATAATGACACTCACAAGTTATCATTTCTCAATGATTCTTTGATCTCAAAGGATGGCCCAATCATTTGTCTGCACTTTCTCATATAATTCCCTCCCATCCATTCATGTCACCGAGCAGTATTACATTTTCTGTCAACTGAATTCATTGAAAGTGTTGCACATTACCCTGCCCCCACAATTTATCTCTGGTTCTTTCATTTACTTTCTTATAACTACTTTATTGAAGATTATATTATACAGATAAACTAATCCTATCTCCATAGCATTAAAAAAATAAAAACTATAGTGCAGAAAAAGAAAACAATAAAATAAAAAGAGAAAAAGAAACATCTCTCTTCATCCTCAGCAAGTATAATCAACATTAATAACTTATCATAGATCATAGAACATAAAATAATAAGGTTGGAAGGGACCTTGGAGTTCTTCTAGTCCAGGGGTGTCAAACTCAAGGCCCGGGGCCCGGATCTGGCCCACGGGGTGCTTAGATCTGGCCCACGGGGATGCCCTGGAAACAGTGAAGGACTGGCCCGTGGTGCCTCTGCCAGAGAAAATGGAGCTCGGGAGGGCTGCACGTGTCCTTCCCGAGCTCCGTTTTCTCTGGCAGAGGCTTGCAGGAGGCCGTCGCAGCCAAAAACGGAGCTCAGGAGCCCGTTTTCGCTGGCAGAGTGTTCGGCCCACCACAGGTGCCCCCAACACGAGTGATGTTGAGCTGGCCATGCCCACCCCGGCCACGCCCACCCTGGCCCCCCAAGGTCAATGCAGCCCTCAATGAAATCGAGTTTGACATCCCTGTTCTAGTCCAACTCCCTGGCTGTGACAGGAGATCCTACACCATTCCAGACTTTCTTTAGATTTGATGGGATGGATATATGTGATCATACAAGGAATAACTGAATAACAGAACAGAATAATAGATTTGGAAGCGATGCCAGAGGTTCATTATCTCTTAAAGTCAAATCAAGCAATTCTTAATCCCCTGTTTCACCCCGTTGTCTATCAACCCATCTCTAAAAGCTCATCTCTCCATATTAATCAACAGTATATCTATTAAAACCAATTTAAATCCTATATCAATCCTATATCCAATTTTAATCCAATTTAAAACATATATATGTATGTTATATTTTTTTACATAAATAAAGGGAGACTAGTATAGATCTATTTCAAGCTATTTAGCTCTCATCAGCTAGCCACACCCTTATGGGATTAGAACCTGGGCCCCTTGCCTAACAAGGCAAGTGATTAAACCTCTGAGCCACAGGATTCTTCTCCCTAACTGCATGTTCCAGGGACAAGGATATATATATATGTTTTTTTCTCTTTTAAATCACCTGGTATACCCAAGTATGGTAGAAAGTATTCTTCTTCTTTTTTTCTTT
>QLTV01001832.1:342615-365530 GCA_003457575.1 Thermophis baileyi
TCTATTCTATTCTATTCTATTCTATTCTATTCTATTCTATTCTATTCTATTCTATTCTATTCTATTCTATTCTATTCTATTCTATTCTATTCTATTCTATTGAGGTAGTTCTGTTTTTTCAAAGTACAGAGTTGCTTTATATTCAGGAACACCTAACCAGCGGTGGGTTGCTCCCAGTTTGGCCTGGTTCTGCAAACCGGTAGTGGCGGTGGCGGAAGGGTCCGCCCACCTGCCCGGGACGATCCGCCCACCCACCCGGGACGCTTCTGCGCACGCGCGCGAACCGGTAGTAACGGGTTTTAGAACCCACTACTGCACCTAATCCATTTTCAAGCTTCAGGCAGAGCAAACGGTATTCTCCTCCTCACCGCAATTAAGGTGGAGCTCACATGGGGAGTCTAATTATTTTGGCAAATTGGACCAGATAATTTTGTAACAACTTCTCTTCTTCTCTGGCACTCCCTTCCTCTTCTTCAACGTAGGGAGTTATTGTCTACAAAAGCTGTCTGAGGAACAAGAAGGAATCAGTGTTGATACCCACTTCTACATAATCATATTTTGGAATTTCATCCTTTGTTAACTCATGCTGAATGTGTGGTTGGCTGCTAGTATTTCTGGCAACAACACTGGTAGATCTGTGCTATTCTGTACAGCGAGATAAGAAATTAAAGCATGCAGCAAGATGGAACCAAGGGAAAGGAAGCAAATTTGGCTCCAAGTATGAGTAGGAAAACATGGAGCAGGCAAGCAGATGGGTGTTTACAAGGGAGGCTGAGTGAACAGCATTTAAGGGAAATGAAAGGTCCGGGGAAGGAGCAGAAGGGAGGAGGAACAAACAAAGGGAAATGAGATGGATAATTAAATCTAATACAAGCATGAGAGGAGGCACTATTAAAAGATTCCAGATCCATTTTCTGACCAGGAATTAGTAGGTTAAAGTAGGACTATTCTGTTTACTGTATTAGCAGTGTGCGGCAGTAGCCAAAAAAGCTAGGTTGCATTAACAGAAGGATAGAATCAAGATCACGTGAAGTATTAGGGTTGCTTTAAAATGTGGTAAGACCACACTTAGAATACTGTATCCAATTTTGCATCCAAGACCACACTTACATCCAATTCTGGTCACCACGATATAAAAAAGATTCTGGAAAGAATGTAGAGAAGAGTGACAAAGATGATTAGGGGGCTGGAGACTAAAACATATCAAGGACAGTTGCTGGAATTGGATATAGCCTAATGAAAAGAAGGACTAGGGGTGATATGGTAGCAGTGTTCCAGTACTTGAAGGGCTGCCACAAATCTATTTTCCAAAGCACCAAAAGGCAAGACAAGAAGCAATGGACGGAAACTAATCAAGAAGAGAAGCAACCTAGAACTAAGGAGAAAATTCCTAATAGTGAAAAACTATAAACCAGTGGAACAGCTTGCCTTCAGACGTCGTGGATGCTCCATCACTGGAAGTTTTTAAGAAGAGACTGGACAGCCAGGAATGGTATAGGGTCTCCTGCCTGAACAGGAGGTTGGACTAGAAGACCTCCAATGTCCCTTCCAGCTCTGTTATTCTGTTATACTTGGTGAACAGTGACTTAGAATTCCAATTTTTATCCTGATTGAAGTTAAACATCCTTAGGAAAACTTGCAAGACCAGAAGAAATGATCTGTAACTACATATGGTCTATCTTAGAAGTGCTAGGAACAAGTCTTTGTTCTTCAAAGTGCCCAGCATTGTGATAAGCATATCCAGCTTTTTAAAAATGGAAAACAAAACTGCAAAAATCACAATGTGACTACCATGTACAATTTAAAAATAAAGCATAGCTCATATCATCCCTCATTTTAAATTTTACTCCCCTTTGATGAATTTGAATGCTATAGAGATGCCATTCTGGTTATGTTTATTCTCCTGAAGTGAAATACTTCACTGTTGCTCCTACTTAAAGCTGTGGTGGAATTCCTTTTAATATCAACTTCTTTTTTTTTAAACAGTTTATTTATATATTTTCACATTACATACATAGGTGCTTAGTGAACAGCGTATTGTTTAGATAATTTATTTTTATACAATAATACTTTTCCCACTCCTAATTTCTACCTTTTCTGTCCAACCATTTATAAAACAAGTCCCATGTTCGAAAATCCTCTGTACCTTCTTTTTCTTTTACCTTTAATGTCAATCTGTCCATTTCTGCACAATCTATTTTTTTTTAAATTACATCATCCCTTTAATATCAACTTCTGAGAAGAATGGCAACAGACCTTTCTTCAGATTGGGCCTTCTTATACTGTGAGATAGTATGACAATGTCATTGTTTTTAATTCACAGAAATAATCTTATAAGACATTGGGAGAACAATAGAAAACATGAAGACATGGCTCTCCCATTTATATTCCTAAAATCGACCTATAATTGTCTTTAGGTCCTACATTTCCTCCAAAGGTTCAGAATCACATTCATAAGGCCTTCATTCAATTTACTGACACATTAGTTCTGTCAAGGGGGTTGAGCTGAGAGACAGCAACTGTCCCAAATTCACCTGGTAAGTCTCCACTCAAGGAGGAACTTGAATCTGGATTTCCTCAGCTCCAAACAAACACTTTCATCATCAAACAATATTGGCTCTTATTTCTTCAAATACATCAAACCCAACACCCACCCACCCCCGCAAAAAAACCCCACCACAATTCCCTTGAAAAGAAGCCTGGGTTAAGACCATTTATGATGATGTCATGAAATCAATGACAGGACCAAACTCCAGGGGCTGGTTTTTATGCCAACCACAGCAGAATAGCCAAATGCAGCCCCCAGTTCAAAATATATTCCCAGTCCTATGTGTAAGACAGTTATTGCCTGGAAATCAGTCTAGCCATGGCCAAGGCATTCTGTATAAAGACCAAAGACTAAGGCAATCCAGCAATAAAAGAACGTATCAGAGAGGAGAAAAGCCTTGAACATTCATTATTGTACCATGTGTATTTCTCTTCTTTGCTAGAGAAACATTTGTTTGACCAGTTTTAAGCCATCTTTGATGTTTTATTTACTTATATCATATTTTTGTGTTTAATGTGTGAAACGTCTAAAGTCTCTGGAAGTTGAGCCATTAACAATTCATTAAATACATAAATTCTTTTCTTTGCATGAACATAAAAAAATCCAGTGTAAATGTTTTTCAAGGTCACCCATTTCCATGCTTTTTTCTACTTGTTGCCTTTTCTTTCAAGTACCCTGGGACCACAGGAACAGTCAGCAACCAATAGGCCATCATTTCTCAGACTGGCAGCATATCCTTCATGTAACCTGATCTCCTCTTAGGCTTCACTGGAAGCATGGAACTTGAGGGGTTTGACATCAGAAGAAATGCAAAGATTTTCTTGTCTAGCTTGCAATATCAAGTGGTTTTAGACCTAAAAGGTGGGCTCTTCCTTCTGCAGGACAGGAATTAAGAAATAGCACTTCCTAGAAATCTGCTTTCCAACTTGGAGCACTGACAACTATTTTGCAGAAAAGGAATTGTACAAGATGCTAGCTTTCCAAGGATGTATACAACATGTGGCATGCCCCTGTTGATTTCACAGCAATTTCGGGAGTGTAAAGTACTGTCACTTGGAGTTTTTGTGAATGTAAACAATCTATTATGTAAACAATATACTAGAAACTCAAAAGCTGTTGTTTCCTCAGTGAGATAGAGTCCTTCGGGAGTCCTTCGGGAGTTGGGCGGCATATAAATTTTATAAAATAAATAAAAATAAATAAAATAGATAGGAAATAAACAGTCCATCCATTGCTGCCTTTGGATTTATTCTTAACAATGGATATGTGGGCTGCCTTTTTTCATTTTCCAAATAAAAACAGGCATGTGTATATTTTGCCTTGGTATAAAGATGCTGTGTGTGTGTTTTTTGTATATGTCTGGGTATTAAAGTTCAGGTGCCTTATCCCCCTCCTCCTTCTCCTTCTCCTTCTCCTTCTCCTTCTCCTTCTCCTTCTCCTTCTCCTCCTCCTCCTCCTCCTCCTCCTCCTCCTCCTCCCCCCTCCTCCGAGTTCTCCCCCCCTCCCTGTTTCTTTTCTCTGTGGAGAGAAAAGAGATTTCTCATTGTTCCCCCAATGCCACAACTGTGTAGGTTGGATTCAAAGACAATGACTGGCCCAAAATCATACAAGGAGTTTCCATGGTTGAGGGAGGATTTAAACATGGATTTCCCACTCATCCACAAAGGCCACTTACTACAGCCCATAGACTTACAAAAAGACATGTCTTCACAGCAAAGCTTTCATCTCACAGAGAGCCATTGTTGAGGTACAAGATGTTCCAATATGATTATTTTTTATCAATTATTTGATCAATTATTTTGGCTTTTATTCTTCCAATTGCAAGTTTTGACAGGTTTCTAGCTAGGCTCAAACCAGACTACAGTTTCCTAGGATCTGACAGCACAATTTGAACTGAACCTTTATTATAACTAAAGCCCTTTTACAACATGCATTGCTTTTGGTCATTAAAGCTGATGCTCTACTTCATATCTGAAGGACTCCATTCAAAGTTTTCAAGAGTCATACATAGCTCTGATATTTCAAGTTGTGTGTCTCAGCTCTAAGATTTAGTGCCCTCAAAATGGTTCTCCCACACTGTCTGGCAAATATCTTTGCTTTTAGGGTCCATGGAGATTGTATTCCAAACCTCAAAGGGCAACAGGTGTCTGGCCTATCTCTGCCTGATTGCATGAATGCAGCTTCAGCTGATGCAAACACAACCAATTGGACCATCGTCTGACGTCTATGAGTTAGCCCAGTGTTTCATTTTGTGTCAGAGTCAATACACTTTGTGCGCGTGCATGTTTGTTATGGCTATGTAGCCCTCAGAAGTGAGTGGGTGAGTGGAGAGTGCAAAACCCCTAGTTCATTGCAGTTATTAATTACTGCTCAATGACATACATCGGCTTGTTGAGCCTTAAGGCCATTTACTTCATGGCACTGAGATCTTGGATATTCCATTGCAGTGAACAACATTCTATCAGCATAACCATCTCAGTGGGTAAACGTCTGAGGTTCTTTTAAACATAGAGGGAGGTTCTATTGAGATATCAGTGCTGACTTCCATAATACAAGCTAGAAAAGGCTTGCAAACAACCAAATGGACCATCGTCTGACATCTATGAGTTAGCCCAGTGTTTAATTTTGTGTCAGAGTCACTTTGTGTGCTTGCATGTTTGTTATGGCTGTGTTGCCCTCAGAAGTGAGTGAGTGAGTTATCTCATCATATATGTCTGTGTCTTTCTTGGGTGTATAAAAACATAATTATTATGAAAACAGTAGAAGGCTAGATCACTGAACCTTTATTATAACTAAAGCTCTTTTACAACATGCATTGCTTTTGATAATTAAGGCACACTACCTCATATCTGAAGGACTCAGGGGGTTCCATTCAAAGTTTTCAGGAGTCACACGTAGCCCTGAGATGTGTGCATCTCAACTCTAAGATTTAGTGCCCTCAAAATGGTTGTCCCACACTCTCTGGCAAATGTCTTTGCTTTTAGGGTCCATGGAAATTGTATTTCAAACCTCAAATGGGCAACAGGTGTCTGGCCTATATTTGCACCTAAACAAAAAGAGATGCATACTGTAAACCAGGGGTGTCAAACTCGATTTCAATGAGGGCCGCATCAGGGTTGTGTTTGACCTCGGGGGGCCGGGGTGGGCATGGCCAGGGTGAGCATGGCCAACTCAACATCACTCGTGTCAGGGGGTGCCTGTGGTGGCCCGAGCACTCTGCCAGCAAAAACGGGCCGGTTGTGAAAGTTTTCACCTGTGATGGCCTCCTGCAATCCTCTGCCAGTGAAAACAGAGCTCGGGAGGGCCGCCCATGGCCCTCATGACCTCCGTTTTCACTGGCAGAAGCACCATGGGCCGGTCCTTCACTGTTTCCAGGGCGGCCCCGTGGGCCAGATCTAAGCATCCCGCAGGCCGGATCTGGCCCCGGGGCCTTGAATTTGACACCCCTGCTGTAGACTAGTAGTGGGTTCTAAAACCCGTTACTACCGGTTCGCGTGCGCGCACGACGCTTCTGCGCATGTGCAGAAGCGTCCCGGGTCGGTGGGCGGAGCCTCCTGCCGTCGCTGCTACCGGTTCTAAGAACCGGGCCAAACCGGGAGCAACCCACCGCTGCTGTAGACCTATCTTTTTCTTCAATTGGCATGGAACTAATATATTGAAAGTGCACAGAATTCAAGAGGTGTTTTTTGGGTTTTGTTTTTTAAGAGCAGGGGACGATTTTTGGTCCTCCATTTTTAAAAAAAAACAGGTTTAATCTTCTTTCTATATTGTTGCAGTAACACAATTTGGTCTGGCTTATGAAAAATGAAAATGATCATCAACAAAACATATGGGGTGCCAGCTCTTCTCTTACATCAACCCAGTTCTAAATGTCAGGCAGTCTAGTTGAACGATATAAATGTTTGACTTTGTATAATGACATCTGCGGAGTGTGCAGTATTAACATTTTAACAGACGGTTTTCCTTTTAACATATGTGCAGCTGCAGAATCAATAAATTATTAAACAACATTTTCTGCTAATTTATGTATTTAGCATTATGGCCTGTGCATTTTGCTCACTTCTGTAGAATCCTATTTTGCCTTAGTTTTAATGTTCCTGCGAGTTTGCACGAACTAGGTTGGTAATTTATTCACAATGTAGTGGAAAGCATGTGTCTTCACAGGCTGCGGCTTGCATGGATACTCCACATGCATAAAAATGTGATGCGCAAGTAATTTGGAAGGGAAGGGAGGGACCAGGAGAGAAGTGCTTTGCAACATAGCCACAGCAATAAACAAAGCAGGTGACTGAGTGGATGTGCTGAAGGAACCCTCCAGCAAAGTGAACAGCCAGTATATTATTTGAGTATTTCTGCCTCTATGCAGCAATAACTGTTAAGCACTTACTGTTAAGGGGAAAATAGGTCAAAAACTCCATGCATGAAGAATACCCGTCTTAGCTGCCTCTAGGATAGGAAGGAGAAAGCTACCCTTGGATTTTAAAGCAGTCTAATGTTCTTTTTCTTGCTTCTAAAGCAGGGACTGCTAAATTATTTGCCATCACACCGTCCTTTGGTATAATCTTAATGTGCATGCAGAATAACAAGATAACAGAGCTGGAAGGGACTTTGGAGATCTTCTAGTCCAACCCACTGCTCAAGCAGGAGACCCTATACCATTCTGGACAAATGGCTATCCAATCTCTTCTTTAAAAAAACTCCAGTGATGGAGCACCCACAACTTCTGAAGGCAAGCCATTCCACTGGCTAATTGTTCTCACTGTCAGGAAATTTCTCCTTATTTCTAGGTTGATTCCCTTAAAAATCCAAACGCTAACATGAACACAAATGAACAATGAAAACAATACAATGAAAGTTTGGGGAAGGCAGATTTATTATAATGACATAAATAAAAGGTTATTTACACTTCCCCTCGACCACCGGTGTCAAACTCGTGATGTCACGTTGCCATCACGTGACATATCACAACGTTTTTCCCCTTTGCGGAACTGGAGTGGGCGTGGCCTGTGCGTAATGCATCCGGCCCACGGGCCGCCAGTTTGACACCCCTGCCCTAGATTGTTGAGTGTCCCCATCTCCCAGAGAGAGGGACACTTCACAGTATGGGAAACCCTGTTCTAAATCAAACTGCCATATTTATTTTGAATTGAAGGGACCTGCCCCTTGTCAGATTTTTGACTGCACAGATGTGGTTTAAATTAATGAAAGGGCTGACATTGGCTTAATGCTGGCTGGAGCATATAAAAAGAGTAAGGCTCAGGTCAAGGCACTCTCTGAGAGAAGATCCATCGGAGAGCTCTGGCTTCTATCCAAATGCATCCCTTAGAACAGATATACTAGAAAGGTAGTGCTCTGTTGAGCATTTCTTTGTATTTTTTTATGATTCTCATTTATTGTGATGGAAGGGAATGTATTTTTCATTTCTTTTTTTTTCCCTCCCCAAGAGGTGGAGAAACGTACAACAAAATTCTCTTGGGTGGTCTGCAGAGTTCAAGCTCTTGGCTCAACAAGCAGGCAGCTGAGCTGAGCAACTAGCAAATTCCCTGGCTTCTGTTGGAGAAAAATCCGTAAGAGGGACCTTATGAATTTATTTTTATCCTGTCTATGAGTTAAAAGTCTCTTTCCCTTCTCACTTACTCCACAGAGACAAGCTGAGGTTTATTTTCTACTCAAGCAAGACACCAAGGACTTCAGATACAACACTTTGCGATGAGTTTGCAAAACCAGGTCAAGCACACAAGATGGGCAGGTTCAGTTGGGCAAGGCTCTGAAACTGAGAAAATAGGGTGCATTTATAATTAAGCAACAAGGAACTCCAGGAATATAACGCGATTGGTTACAAACTGATTATAAAAAGGCAAAATTCTCTATGTTATATTTGCTAAATGTACCTGCTAAGCCTCTAACCACAACTTCAGCCAGCTCTAGCTTTTCTGCCAACTTCTTCTTGAAGCTGAACCATTAATACAGGTAGTCCTCGACTTATGATCACATTGAGCCCAACATTTCTGTTGCTAAGTGAAACATTTGTTAAGTGAGTTTGCCCCGTTTTGCGACCTTTCTTGCCACAGTTGTTAAATGAATCACTGTAGTTGTTAAATTAGACAAACTGTTGTTAAGTGAATCTGATTTCCCCATTGACTTTGCTCATCAGAAGGTCGCAAAAGGGGATCACATGACCTTGGGACACTGCAACCGTCATAAATATGAGTCAGTTGCCAAGCGTCTGAATTTTGATTGTATGATCATGGGGATGGTACTATGGTCATAAGTGTGAAAACTAGTCATAAGTCACTTTTTTCAGTGCCGTTGTAACTTTGAATGGTCACTAAATGAACTGTTGTAAGTCAAGGACTACCTGTACAGAGGTGAAGCTATTCTAAAAGCTTTCTAATTAATGGCCACTATACTTAAAACTCTAGCTGTGCCCAGGAGCCCTATGCTAAAAGAAGGATTAACATTCAAATTAAATTCTTCCACATTTCCCATATTTAATTGCAAAGAAAGCCATCAGGGATAACTTCTCCCAAAGGGGTACCTGTCAACTCTGAAGCTGGCCTGACTGAGGCCATCTTGGAGGCTTCAGTATTGCCACTATGGTGCTGAAGGATAGGGAGGTGGGAATGGAGATAGCTGGGGGTTTTGTAGCCAAAACAAAATAGTTTCCCCTGAGAACCAAGGACATTCCCACAGGTGGCTGAAGAGAGGAGGAGTGAAGTTTCCAAGCAACCAGACAGCACCTTGATTGGACCATATGACTTATTGTTCAGGAAAAGGGGAAAACCATTTACTTTTAATTAGATGAAAACCGCAGGAACCTTTAGAGTCAGTTTTCACCAGCCTGTGCCAATATGATATATCCAATAAACCTGTTCTTTGAGGAACCTACTTGCCTCGGAGTTCTGTTTGCTGTGGGTGTATTACTTGGAACGCTGACAGTACCCCTGCCCTACTGGCAACTGGGACAGCAAAGGAAGCTATGATATGATGATGAAGAGTTGTCTAAGAGAGCTTTGTCAACCACCATGTAACAATAAAGTAAGCTCTAAAACACCATCAGAGAAATGTGGAATAAACCCCCGTCAAACACCATTAAAAATGAAAGTGTCATTCTCAGAGTGAGGAATTAGAAGATGTTTTGAGCGATTTTTAACAGAGTTTTGAATTAGGCAGAGTGAATTCCTCAGAGAGCTAATATGAAAGGAGAGCACACCATAGTTTTCTGAATCAGCAGACAAAAAGTTTGTGGAAGGTTTTTCTATCAGGGGCCAAGAATGACACTAACAACCCAGAAGCCTCTTTTATAGAGGAAGTAAAATTGCTTCAGAAATTTGAAGCCAGGCATCACCACAATATTGAACAGGAATTCCATCCTTGATTACCACAGCCACCCAACCCTAACCCAAAGAATTATTTTATACTTGACTATGATGAGCTGCCATAATGTAGAGCTGCCTTGAGGCAAGATGGGCAACCAACCAACCAACAAACCAACCAAATAAATAAATAAATAGTCACTGAGGAGACCATTCTTGGTCCTCCTTGGAGGAGACCATTCTTGGTTCTCCTTGCCAACTTGTCTTCTGCTCAAGTCCTCTGGGTAGGCACCGTGGAGAAGAGTCTTTGGAAAGTAGTCAATTAAAAAAAAATGCATTACCAGTGCTTTCTGACAGCTAGATGTATAGTAGGACTGAAGCCATTATTAAAACCAAAAAAACCTCTCCTGAACCAAGCATATCTCTGCAGACGATATTGCTACCATTAGGGCATATGTTTTTCAAGTTTATCTTTTTTAAACAAATCATTCCTTGTCACATTTTCTTCTTCTTCTTCGTTAACTGAAAAATGGATTGTTGCTTGTTGAAAAAAAAATTTTTTCCCCCTAAAGAGCTACTTTTAATAAGGACCGTGTGCATGCAAGTGTGTGTTTTTCAGGCTTTTTAATGCCATACGTTGGTTTGACAGGTTTGAGTTTGATTTAATGAAAATACTCACACCAAGTGAGTAATTCCTTTTGAATAATTTATTGGATAAATTTGAATTAATTTCCCATTTCCATATTCTGTATGTGTTCTTTTGAACAAAAGAGCAGTAAGAATTTTAAAAGCAACAAATTAGTGTGACTGTTTTAAAAAGTCTTCCAAACCTGGGAAGTATTTATATGTCCCCCCCCCCTCTCCTTGTCAAAGTGGTACAGATATTAGACAGCCAGGGAGGTGTCTTTCCTTACTCTTCTCTTCATTCAGACCACAAAATATTTTGTATATTTCTTTTAACTTTTTAAAATTTTAAGGAACATTATGTCAATTCATTCCTTCAAACAGCAGATGTTATGCTCTTGTGCAAATGAACATTGCTACAGTAAAGAAAAAATGATCCAACGATCTTAAAGCTCTCTGGGGCTTTCCCAACTATTAAAGTGTCTGTCTGTTCTGAACTACGTTTCCAAAATACAAAGGCATTCTGAGTTTGCTTCTGCCATCACACCAAACATTAGAGAACTGTGGCCCTTCTGATACTGCAAAACTACAACTCCCAGCATTCTTTGCCATTAATCTTATTAGCCAGACTATATCTCAGGAACACAAACTGCATTCTCTGTTTAGTCCATTGAGATTGCCACGTAGCAGGTCTAGGACAACTCACCACAGCCAACTTGCCACAGCCAACTTGCCATGGCCAACTTGCCATGGCCAACTCACAATTCTTTCATTCAAATCAAACAGAAAGCTGCAAAACACAAATTCAAGTCAGGTAAACCCAATCCTCCTCCTTCCTTTGCATCCTGTAATCAGCGGTGGGTTGTTCCCGGTTCGGCCCAGTTCGGCGAACCAGTGGCGGCGGCGGGAGGCTCCACCCACCTGCCCAGGATGCTTCTGCGCATGTGCAGAAGCAGCGTGCGAGCGCACAAGTGAACCAGTAGCAACGGGATTTAGAACCCACTACTGCTTGTAATGCCTGAAATTTACTTCATGGTTTGTTTTTTTCCTCTGCCACACAAATTTAGATATATAATTCTGTCATTGTTTAAATGGTGCATCAAGTATTAAAATAGGTATTGTCTGAAACGAAAACATCATTCTAGACAAGACATCCATTTTTATCATGGAAATTCTCCCCAGAAATGACAATTGTAATATCTCCCATCTTAACATGTCTTTTTTAATTTCATTCTCTGTCTTAAGATAGTTATTTTGAAATAACATACAGTTTTTTCATATTGGTCCTAGTGAAACCAGGATATTTTACTTTCTTCTCAATCTTAAAACCCATTTTAATTATCAATTCTCTTTGAACATCTATATTCATATTTTTTGTTAACATCTTCATCTTTGGTTTATTAATCTTAAAATCTTTGCCCATTAATATTTCAACTTCCTTTAAAGGATCTTCCAGAACCAACATGAGTCATCTACCAAAGCCCCTAGCTTATAAGTTATTGTTATTCCCACGATCCTCTCATCCTGTCTTATATCTCTACTCAGTATTTCAAGACCCAAAATAAATGAGGAGACAGCGGGCATCTCTATCTTGCTCCTTTTTGTATCTCACAAATAAGCAATCATTTGTACTTTCTGTGATTTTAAGACATTAGGAACCCAGTGATGTAGAGTTGTGTGAGAGAAAATGGGCTCTGAGTTTTTGTTTAATTCTCCCTATGCATTTCTACCCTTAAAGGAGAACACTAGTTTTGGCAGGCAAAAGATTCACATTCATCTGGCTATCATGTGGTAGGGTTGGGAAGTTCCCTGGGCAAAGGAGAGCTAGAGACTTGGATGGTGGGGCAACTTGTTGGTGACTGGAATCCTGCAAAGTAGCAGGGCCACCTCAGAACTAAACTGGCATAGTAAGGAAAGTGGAGACCTATGTTCTAATTCCCGCTCAACCTCAGAATGCCCCCTGGAGGGCTTTGAGCCAGTCACTTTAGTGGAGAAAATCAATCTAATAATCAAAATAGAGATTGTACCCTTTCGTGTCTTGTAGACAGGATCAAAGTCAAACCCAGTTCATCTCTTTGCCTAATTCTATCAGACCTGAATTGATTCTCCCTATTGCCAGATGAAGTCCCTTGCAATCCCATCTAAACCAAAGAATAGAAGCAGTGGTGAAATGCAATTCTTTTTACTACCGGTTCTGTGGGCGTGGCTTGGTGGGCGTGGTGTGGCTTGGTGGGCATGGCTTGGTGGGCATGGCTTGGTGGGCGTGGCAGGGGAAGGATACTGCAAAATCTCCATTCCCTCCCCACTCCAGGGGAAGGATACTGCAAAATTTCCATTCCCTCCCCACTCCTGGGGGAAGGATATTGCAAAATCTCCATTCCCATCCCACTCTGGGGCCAGCCAGAGGTGGTGTTTGCCGGTTCTCCAAACTACTCAAAATTTCCACTACCAGTTCTCCGAACTACTCAAAATTTCCGCTACCGGTTCTCCAGAACCTGTCAGAACCTGCTGGATTTCATCCCTGAATAGAAGCCTCCTCACCAGCTCACAGTATAGCGCAAGGGCAGCCCCTACAAGGGAATTGCAACCTAAAGAAACCTCAGCACTCCATTCTCCATGAGCCTGATGGTCTCAATGTTCCATTTGGTTTAAGAATAAACCTCCTCACCTCTGCTGCCTTCCTGAAAGACTTGTTTTGCCTAACAATAGAAATAACCCCAATAGCAATAGCATTTAGACTTATATACCACTTCACAGTGCTTTACAGCCCCCTCTAAGTGGTTTACAGAGTCAGCATATTGCTCCCAACAATCTGAGTCCTCATTTTACCAACCTCAGAAGGATGAAATGATGAGTCAACCTTGACCAAGTGAGGATCGAACTGCCAAATTGCTGCCAATTGGCAGTCAGCAGAAGTAGCCTGCAGTACTGCATTCCAACCACTGTGCCACCACGTAGGGACAAGGATATGCCTAGTTTTCCCAAACTGGCTAGCCCATCAGATCTCTAGGCTTTTCCACCTTGAAGTCCTTAACCTCTATAAAAATCTTTGCTTTTTCACATTTTGGGCCTCTGTTTCTTGTAAAGTAGGCAAATGATTATTATTACGATAAAGCTTGCTTCTTCTTCTCAGTGTTGTGCTCCTTCTTCAGGCTGATCCTTCAGTGATAATAACTCTTCCACAGCCCAAATTATCCCATGGTTAGTTGTGCGGTACAACAGATGCCATCAATGACCCATTCAGCTGAACAAAGGAAAATGTGTGTATAAATCCAACAACAAAAAAATCAAAATGTGTGGCTGAGATTATTTTTCTGGAGATACAAAGGAGGTGATTCTTCATTTTATTTTATAACTGTTTTACAACACATCTATCTTATGGCTCACAATTCTGTTCTCTTACACCATTACTAAATTTTGGTAGTTCAACTAGAATTTGATTGTGCACTTGGAAATGATTCCAGAAACATTTAGAAGTACCAGCAACTTACTAAGACCACATAAAGGCAGAGGTGGGTTCTACCTACCTTCCCTACCAGTTAGCATCGCGATGGAAGTGCGCGTTTTGCACGCACGCCTACGTCATGATGCGGAAATAACCCTCTGTGCATGCGCAGAAGCCTCTGCGCATGCGCAGAGGGTTCTTTTCCAGCCGCAGCGACTGGAGAACCGGTTCAGGGGCGTGGACAGCCGGCCATCGCTGCTGGTTCGGCAAGCGGATGCAAATTTCCGCTACCGGTACTGGAGAACCGGTCTGAACCGGCAGCAACCCACCACTGCATAAAGGTGTTTCTTATGTTACAATGTCTGCCTATATGTCTATGACTGAGTTCTCAGTGGGGCATTCAGAACAATAGCATCTACAGTACATAAACAGCAACATCTAAATGAAAGCAAAATTGAAAATTAGATTACACATTTAGCATTTTTGGTGTGGTCTCTAATCAGCTTGTGGTCTGATCTTCTGCATTAAATTGGAAGCTTATTTCAAGATTTGAAATAAAGGGACAGTAACTATTTACACAATCTGCTGAAAGCTTATTATGAGGAATATGTTCAATGTCTCTTTATTTCTTTTATAAACTGCAAAATGCATTTAAGGTTCCTTCATCATTGCTTCCTTTTCAATGCTTGTCTTTCCATGCCTATTGACGGTAATGCAAATCAACAGGTATATGCATTTAATGCAAATTTCCTAGCGATCTTTCAAAAACCAGGAGAAACAATGGGGACAGGAAGGTTTTCAATGTGTTGTCTTTGCAAGAATAATTGTTTACAGATTTACCAGCTGAAAAAAATATATAGAAAGGAAGCGTGTGTGTAGGACTGTGTGGGCAGGGGGTGTCATTATTGTTTGAAATCCTTTGAGTATGCAGTTGTGATTGTTGTGTTGGCAGCAGGAAAAACACCCAGAGTTAAAATCCAATCTAAAGACCTAATAAGCACCTGATCTTTCATAGGACAACAGCAATAGCAATAGCACTTAGACTTATATACCGCTTCACAGTGCTTTCCAGCCCTCTCTAAGCAGTTTATGTAGTCAGCATATTGCCCCCAGCAATCTGGGTCCTCATTTTACTGACCTCAGAAGGATAGAAGACTGAGTCAACCTTGAACCAGTCAGGATCAAACTGCTGGCAGTGGGGAGAGTTAGCCTGCAATACTGCATTCTAACCACTGTGCCACCATGACAAAGGAAGCAAAGAAGCCCCACCCAACAGCCACATCTCAAGTACATGAGCTGCAGTGGTCCAAAAACCCCCAATAATGAACAAAAATGCACTCTCTGGCAGGTATAGTAGTTAAATAATCTATTTGCACTGTACAGGCAGTCCTCACAACCATTCGTTTAGTGACCGTTCAAAGTTACAACCCCGCCGAAAAAAGTGACTTATGACCAGTCCTCATATTTAAAACCGTCACAGAATCCCCATGATCACATGATTAAAATTTGGGAGGTTGCAGTGTCCTGGGGTCACGTGATCGCCATTTGCGACCTTCCCAGTCATTTTCTGACAAGCAAAGCAAATGGGGGAAGCCGGATTCACTTAATGACTACGATTCACTTAACAGTGAATTGCTTAACCAGGATGTCAATAAAAGGTCATAAAACCAGGTGTGACTCACCTAACCATCGCTTTGCTTAAATAACAGAAATTCTGGTCCCAATTGTGGTTGTAAGTCAAGGACTAGCTGTATTAGAAAGAACAAGGCTGACAAAATGTGAGACGGCATTTTGACCACCAGCAGTAACAACTGCACAGTGGCACACAGACAGAGGTCAAACAATTTCCTGCAAAATTCAGCAAGTTTTCATTTTGAAAACGGATAGGAGAACAAGCTCAAGTAAGATCACCCAGAAGGCTTTCTGAACCGCTAGGCTCACTGGCTGACTCTTGAAGTTAATAGCTGCTTATTGAGTCCACTCGCAATTTGGGGCAGTACTGCATAGTGGTTGAGTCTATGTCATATGGTGGGGGGGGGGCGGCCGGCGGCAGGGTGAAGATATTCTATATTTTTCTGAAGGAGTTTGAGGTTTTACATTTGATTTAAAGAGCACATGTGACATATTTTGCACTTCAGTCTAGTTTTTTTTTTAAAATCTATTTCCCAAGAGGCTTTTTCAGCAAGCGTAATTGGAGGAAGTTGAAAGCCACATATGGCCCATAGATCCAGGTTGCCCACAATTGCTCTATAATAATAATAACAACAACAACAACATTCCCCACTATCCAGTCAGAGCTGAAGAAGCTTCTTGGATGAGAAGCGAAACGTCTTCAAAGAAAAACCAGGAAGTCCAGTTGCCTCTTGAAAAAGCACCTTTGGGACAACCGTGACCTGGATGACTGAGAATCTCCATAGACAGCAACAACAACAACAATAATAGTTACATTAAATATAAAGCCTCCCTCAAGGAGAGCTCAACTGTTTGTAGTAGTTTGCTTCTGCGTTCTTCCAGATTTTTTTCTCCCCCAATTCCCAGTTTAATTTAAAGCCTGGAAATCTCCTATCTGAGCACTAAGCCTTGTTTAGTTTTATAGATCAGGCAAAGTCTACAAATAGCTAACATCTGCTGAGAAAAGTTATTTGTAAACACATACATTTACCAAGGTTTCGCTACGTAACGTCTGTCAGAAGAATAATTTGGGGTTCCAACTCGAGCCGGGGTTTTGCAAGAATAAATAAAAACGAGATCCAAATAGCTGTGAGAAAAGAAGAAATATTTATTCCTAAAAACAAGGAGTATGCCTTTCGGGGCAGCTTGCAGAGAAATGGGGCACAGCAACATAGTTAAATAGGGAGTTTGTCCTGAGTGTGGAAGTATCTACATGCTGATTCTAGGGTGACACTTGAGGGATGTGTGTGTGCGTAGGTAGGTCACCTATGATGTTTATTCTTGTGAATATACAGTTCCTCTGGGAGACCTAATTTAATTAACTCTATTTCCATTTGCAAACCTTATCCTTTGATATGTGGATTAGGTCTGGGTAGCTTACTTGGGGGTTTGAGGGAGTTTGAAGAAAAGATTTTTCCCCCGTTTACTATTTTTACTCGATTAGCTTAGTTTCAGCTTGACTGTCAACTATTTAGCGGAGACGTTGATTCTCGAGTAAAATATATTTTGATATAAAAATTTCTCACACATCCCAGGTCCAACTGATCTAGCAGAACGACAGATTTCAAGGCTAATAAGAAACTCTTGAACTAAGTACAAGAACACAAAGCTAGATGGAGCAATTCTCTTGTCTCTTTAAAGCAGATCTGTAGTTCATTAGCAGAGTTATGTATCAAATTATGCATACCTCTTTACAAAATCAATCTTTTCTCTCCTCTTCACTTATACCACCTGCTGAAGTAAAAACAAAAGACAGTTGGAGGCAGATTGATTATACTGACCTGATTTCATTTGGATTCATCCTGTGTTAAAAGAGAACAAAACTACTTCAAGCACCCAGCTAGATGGTAAAAGCAAAAAAAGAACGGAAAGGTATTATTTCCAGTTCAAAGGAGAAAACATTGATCAAATAGTTAAGGAACTTTTGGCAGCAAGATACTCAATTGATGAATGTAACTTTAAAAAAAAAATCCTGTAAACATCATTAGGGAAAAATGATTGCATCTGGTTCCTCTCTTTCATTTTAAGTGTAGGCGACTGCTTCCTCCTGGTTTCCAGTGTATCAGATCTAAGCATTAAGTACATCTAAGAAAATAATCGAAATCGTTTCATCTTCAGCATCCAGGCATCCTAATATGGATTTCAAAAGATCATTTAGAATCCATGAGAGAAATTCTACCCACAAATAATTGCATCTTTGAGGGTACCCTTGTTGCATCTGGTAAAGAAGCAACAATAAATTCATTTTATCTCTCAAGACAGGTTCAGGAGGTGGATGTTTCTAGTGGTACAGAGAGTCCTTGACTTATGACCACAACTGATTCCAGAGTTTCTGGCAAGGCCATTGTTAAGCGAGTCGTGCACGATTTTGTGACTTTTTTTTTTTTTTGCCACAGTTGTTAAGAGAATCACTGCAATGCATCATGCTGTTGTTAAGCGAATCTGGCTTCCCCAATGATTTTGCTTGTCAGAATCAGCTGGAAAGGACACAAACGGGGATCGCGTGACTCCAGGACACTCCAGCTGTCATAAATACAGGCTGGTTGCCAACAAATGCCCAAATTTTGGTCAGGTGACTGTGGTGATGCTGCGTCATAAATGCAAGGACCAATCATAAGTCACTTTTTTTCAGTTGTAACCTTGAATTGTCGCTGTACGAATGGTTGTAAGTCTAGGACTACTTATAGATGGTGAGGTGGAGCAGGGGCAAGAAGGCAACAGTGACCAAGTATTGAAGAACTGTGTTGTGTTGCTTATTCTACATTTCATAAGCAACCTGCCCTTTCCCTAGTTAGTGAATCATCTTTAAACGAGGAGAAGGATGAGCCTGTTAGAGATCAAATACAGAGGCCAGCTTCCAGCAAGGTAGAAGATTTCAACTCTAAATCAGAGCTTGTCTACCCATCCCTGAAAATGCAGTATAGCAAGTGGAGGAACAGGTACACAGATACCTAGTACAACTGGTACCTAGTATAGATTGGTACCAGTTGTACTAGGTATTTGACTTTGGGGAAAAATGCAAAGAAGAGCAACTAAGCTGAATAAAGGCCTGGAGACAAAAACATACGAAGAATAGTTGCAGGAACCAGGTATGGCTGCTGTAAAGAAAAGAAGGACTAAGGGTGACATGATAGCAGTATTCCAATATTTGAAGGGCTGCCATAAAGAAGAGAGGGTCAACTTATTGTCCAAAGCACCAGAAGGCAAGACAAGAAGCAATGGATGGATTCCTAATCAAGGAAAGAAGCAACCTGGAATTAAGGAGAAACTTCCTAGCAGTGAGGACAATTTAACCAGTGGAACAGCTTGCCTCCAGAAATTGTGGGTGCTTCACCTCACTGGAGGTTTTTAAGAAGAGACTGGACAGCCACTTGTCTGAAATGGTATAAGGTCTCCTGCTTGAGCAAGGGGTTGGACTGGAAGACCTCCAAGGTCCCTTCCAGCTCTATTCTGAGTGATTGACTTAGGACCAGGTTGGTAATTCCAGCTCATCTCACGCAAAGGCTAAGCATTGCCTTTCATTAAGCATCTTCTGTGCATAGTATATGCTGCTTTAGCAGTGCACCTTGTATCTTGCCTGAGCCTGTTAAATCCCCTTTGGAAACCTTGACTCTTGCAGATATTTCGTTTGATCTTGAAGCTTAGTACCAGGTAAGAATTGTTGTACTTACAAAAACCTCAGTAGGGTCCAAAGTTGTAAAGTGCTGCCTTTCCCATTTTCAGTGCAAAGACGATACAGAGCTTTGGATTTGAAAACAAAAGTACTTTGGAGCAAGCAGGGACACTCATATCACCCCATCTGTAACTTCTTCAAGTATTCTCCCAGGCTTGTGTTTTGTCATTTGCAGCTGCAGTGCAATCCCGAGGGTGGGGGGAGAAACATGGTTGCTTGAGGAAGGTGCAGGCAGATCAGCAGTGGGTTGCTCCTGGTTCAGCCCGGTTCGGTGAACCGGTAGCGGCGGTGGCAGGAGGCTCCGCCCACCCACCAGGGATGTTTCTGCGCATGCGCAGAAGCATCGCGCGCGCGCACACGCACAAGCGAACCGGTAGCGACGGGATTTACAACCCACTACTGAGGCAGATGCTATGTGCATGGCTATGTATCTCTGAATCCCCCTTTTGCCTTTAAATCTGAATTGCCACACAGTTCAGTGCTGTGGCTCTGCTCAAATTTAGATGGTCTCCTTATTGAACTCAGCAGGATAGCAACCATCTGCATCCTGGTACCCATATACTGTTCCAGGCATCGAGATAATAGATAGATAGAATCAAATCATTAATTCTGTAAGTTTGAACCGCTGGGAAAATGCTAACTTCAGTCTTCCCTTCTATGATTTCTTTTTCCCCTGGCCAGTACAACAAGCCTGCCTGCCCATCAATCAAGGATAATTAGCGTCTTTCCAATTTGGAATCCCTCATCGAGTAGACTGGGAAACAGCCGACTAGTCCATGAACTTTGGAAAGCCCCATTGTTCAATCACAGCAGACAGTGGCAGACCAAGGATTTGATGAAATCTACTCTCCCCAACACTCCACAAAATGGAAATTGGCAACAGGAACCCCTTGGTGGACTTATAACTAGAGATATTCAAGGTTTCTGTTGAGTCAACATTTCACAGTGAACTGACTTGATCGACATCTTCAAGATGAATGTACCAATTAATTCTGGACTTATCTGAATTTTCCAGGGCAGCTTTTGCTTCAGCTTCTACTTTAGATACTTTGAGAGAAAACACATTCAGAAATGCAGGCTTTGTGAGAAAAAAATACTTTCAGAAAAGCATATCAAAATATGTATTTAAATATGCATTTTGGCATGGTAGATTTAAAAATTCACACTTTTTAAAAATATCTAAGTTGTATGCAGAGACAGAATGAAATCAAATTATGAATAAACACACACTAAACTGACTCGGACCATGCTTGTTCATCCTCACTGATTATAGCAATTTACTGGATAGTGGGCATATTATATATTTGTGCTCATTATATATCATACACACTGGTACCTGTAGTGGTCTTTCCTCTAAGATAGATATCTATCTATCTTATATCTTATATATATCTATCTTGTTCTGTTGTTTCTGGGATCACTCTGGGGGCTGGTTCTTCTTCTTCTGGTTGCCTGAGCCAGGAGTCTCCTACTCGGGTCCAGAGCTGGTCCACATGTCTTCTCCATATTCATCCGTCTTCCAACCGGACCCTATAAGACTTAGGTCCGGTGATGTCTGTGACTGTCGCCCTGACCCATTTTGGGTCTCCAGAAAAATTTTGGGCGAACACTAGATCGTCGATGCCCAGAGTCCGGGTCAGCCTGTGAGAGTCTATGGGCTTGTCTGGGTTATAGGTTGGGTTAAGTCTGTCCAGTTGAGATCGTAGTTTCTGACCCATCAATAACTCTGCCGGGCTTTGGTTGGTCACTGCGCTTGGAGTTATATGCTGGGCTAGCAGGAATTGATCGATCCGTTCCTGCCAGCTTCCCGGGCCCATTCTTGTCAGAGTCTCTTTCGTCATTCTTACCATTCTTTCAGCCTGGCCATTGCTGGCCGACTTAAATGGCGAGACAAGTATGTGTCTGACCCCAAGGTTTGCCAGGAAGGTTTCCATCTATACATATATATATATATATATCACAATATATTTTGGAAACATTATTTCCATTATTTCCGAAAGAGCGTTCCATCCAGATCCGAGGTGTGCTGTGAGTGATCGAGGGATCGCGTACGGCTCCACCCCATCAGTATCACTGCCCTCAAAAGGGGGCGTGGCGGATAATTCATGCTTTCCCAAACTCTGCAAGTCTGGTTTGGCAACTGCTCCGGCTCTCTATCAGGACAAAATGCATGTTCTTCAGAGATTTGGGGGTGGGTGGGCTTATTTTGGCATCTCATACTCAGTTGTTGCTGCATTTTAGATCTCGATTTTTGAAAAAGTGATCCCGTCTCTGTATGTGTGCAAAGCCGGTTTGCTCCTTCCTTTTTCACAGATTGGTTTCTTCAGAAAAAGGAAACGGTGCTTAGGGAAGTCTTTTCTTTGAAAAATAATTGACCTATTGTCTAGGTTTTCTGGATTGCTCTGTAATTAAATACAATATTTTAGAGCCGAGGTGGCGCAGTGGTTAGAGTGCAGTACTGCAGGCTACTTCAGCTGACTGCTAGCTGCAGTTCAGCGGTTCAAATCTCACCAGCTCAAGGTTGACTCAGCCTTCCATCCTTCCGAGGTGGGTAAAATGAGGACCCAGATTGTTGGGGGCAATAGGCTGACTCTGTGAACCGCTTAGAGAGGGCTGTAAAGCACTATGAAGCGGTATATAAGTCTAAGTGCTATTGCTATTATTTAGAAACAAAAAAAAAGTGAAAGTGATGTCAACAGTCTTGGGAGGCCTAGGGTCCTTGACTTACAATCATAATTGAGATTGGAACTTTGTCACTAAGCAATGAGGTCAGTAAGTAAGTTATGCCCAATTATATGATTTTTGCCACGGTCGTTAAGCAAACCATATGTCTGTTAAGTGAATCCAGCTTCCCCCCCTTCACTTTGCTTGTTGGAAGGTGCCTGGGAAGGTCACAGATAGCAATCACACCAACCCCTGCAGCAGCTGACATAAATATATGCCAGTTGTCAAGCCCCCAAATTTTGATCACATGATCATTGGGGATGTTGCAACGCAGCCTCCTAGGGGCAAGGACCGGATGTAAGTTGCTTTTTTCAACGCTGTCATTACTTCAAGCAATCATTAAATAAATGGGGATAAGTCAAGGACTACCTATAATAGCCTAAGAGGGCTCCTCTATCGTAGTTGACATATTTACTCTCTCCTTGCCCTGTAGTTTGTATATTTTAATTTTTAATGATATTTTAAACATTTAATGATCATTTTTAAAAAATATTTTTATAATGACGATTTGTAACTCTTACTGTTTTATTTGATTGTGGCACGCTATCCAGAGTTGCTCATGGTAAGACGCTCCGGAGTATAAGATGCACCTAGCTTTTGGGGGAGGAAAACAAGGGGGGGGAAATCTGCCTCTGCCTCCCAGCAATTTGCCTCCCAGCAAACAGCAAACAGTACAGATGATATACACTGTTTGCTGTGTATTTCTGTGCATGTGTGCCTGACCCATAGAAATAGCAAAGAATTGGAGAAATGTACATTATGGCAGTATATTAATGCCAGAAAGTTTTCTTAAATGTAGTCACACTAACTCCTCCCAATTATTTAAATAGATCTACTCCAAACATGACTAAGTCAGGGTTTAACTCAGCTGCCTTATTTTAATACTAAAACAGGACACTGTTACATTTCAGATT